>ML778605.1:538874-559908 GCA_009831015.1 Picea engelmannii | reverse complement strand
TCGCTATTTTAAAAATTATTCGCCCAAATTCTATAGGATAAAATTATTTTACCTTAAAAATCGCCAAAATTTTATAAAAACTATATAAAATCCTTAGAAATTTGAATATTTTTACAAAAATATCGCTAATCATTTATAGTTGGAATATGAAGGATTAGTAAGATTCACCAAGGTTTCTACATTTTAAAATAATTTTTCATCCTTAAAATCATCCCTGCCTGTGTCGACCTAAGTTCAATCATAGATTCAATAAACAATAAAAGTCTAAAAAGAAAATGCAGTAGAAAATTGAGATCAGATTGTATGTTTAACAATCATAAATTATGTAGTCATATAGTTCTTGGATTGTAGAACATACTAAGAACACATATTAGAGAGTAGATATAATATAAGTATGATGATGATAGTGTTGGAATATTTTATAGGAAGAGTGTGCTTGTCATTAAAGGAAAGAACAAAAACGACGATGGAAAACAGGAAAATCATAAGCTTAGGAGGAGGAGTAAACAATAAGCAGAGATCAAAGCTCAGAATAAAAAGCGTAAACTCAGGAGGAGGAGCGAACAATATGCAGAGATCAAAGGTCGGAAGGAAAAGCATAAGTTTAGGGTGAGAAGCCTCAACAACTGTTTGATCAATAAATTAACGACGTTGATCGTCTCATATAACAGACGTCAGTCATATGAGTGACTGTGGGCTTGAGGACCATTGGAGGATTGTGACTGTCGGATTTGCAAGCCATATCAACAACAGGGAAGAATTGCGGGGAGTGAAAGAAGAATTCAACAACTCGATACTTCCAATCCCACAATTGGTCTAGATCGTCAGATCTCATAGACTCGGATATTGATGACTGTGGTTGATCCAACAAGAAATCATATTAAGTCAGATTGAGTTGTGACCGTCGGATGTGCAATCGCCAGATCAACGACAGGGATGAATTGTGGGGAGCGAAAGAAGAATTAAACAACTCTCTAGTTCCAATCCTGCAATTGCTCTAGATTGTCATATCTCATAGACTCAGATATCGATAACTATGGTTGATCCAACAAGCGATCAGATTAAATTGGATTGAGTTGTGACTGTCGAATGCGCAATCACCAGATCAACGACAGGGATAGATTTCATAGATCAGAAGGAGAATTAAATATTGCGCTAGTTCCAATCCCACAATTAGTCAGGACCATCATATCTTATAGCCTCGAAGATTGATGATTGTGGTTGACTCACCAACTGCGTACAAATTCAAATTGCGGAGTTTTGGTGACAATTTAAATCACTCACAAGTTGTGGTTCCGCAACCATCCTTGATTGTTGATCTTCTTCAAGAATCTTCACATCCGTCAGATCACTTTAAGTGGAAGGATAGGATAAGCGGGGCTAAATGGTTGAGAATTTGATTATTCGAATACCCGTTAGCCATCGGATCAAACCCGAATTCTCGTCAATCTTCGGATAATTTTAAAGTGGAAGGATAGGTTAAGCAAGGTAGAAGGGATGAGAGTTCAATTATCCGAATACCCATCAGCCGTCGAATAAAACCCGAATTCCCATCACCCATCATATCATTTCAAGTGGAAGGATAGGATAAGCGAGGTAAAAGATATGAGATCTCATTTATGCGAATTTTTGTTAGCCATTGGATCATTCTAAGTGGAAGGACAGGATAAGATAGAAGAGATGCATTGCAGACAGATCGAGCCATCAATCCAAGATCATGATCGACGAAAAACATTTAGTTCAGGTATAAAGATGTGAGGAGGTTAAGCTATGGAAAAATATCACTTCAGATTTTTCAGTTTGAGATTTGTAAAACCCAAAGCCCGGAGAGCTGGAAATCTAAAATGAATAAGGACCATTGGATCTAGAGAACATATGATGGTTTTTATATTAGGGAGATCTACATCAGAAAACCTCATCCGCAAGGACATGTGGCAGAGCACGCTAGCAAAGGACATATGGGAGATCATGTCAACAAACCACGTCAGCAAGGATATGTGGTAGACCACGTCAGCAATGATGTGTGGCAGACCACGTCAGTAAGGACACGAGTCATCTGATCTAAAAGATCACTTCATGTGTATTCTCAACCGTTGATCATAGTACAGTGGAAGGATAGTGTAATTCTGAAAATTTGAAATCCCAAAGTTATGAAGGGTGAAGTTCCGATGACCGTCCATCTCAATGTTTGATTAAGTCTTGGCCATCGGATTGAACAATGAAAGGATGAGTGTAAGGATAAAATCTGACCATTGATTTGTTTCCATGAAATAAACCGTCCGATCTGATTCAAAGGTTTGAAAATTTGAAAACCCGAAGTTTTGAAAGGCGAAGTTGCGTCAGTAGTCCATATTATCAGAAGATTGAATTCATTACCATTTAATTGATAAGCTATCAAGTGCTCATTAAGCCTAGTGTTTGGTCACCGCCATTGGTCATGTGATATAAGAGATTTAAATAAATTTCACGAGGACCTATGGATCAAAAATCATCTACGTGTATAATCCAATGATGTTGATCAAACCGAATATGATCGAAGGGTTGTTGTTTCATCTCGTGATTTCTTGATCAGTTACGATTCGGTTACACTAACTGAATCATCATTCATAATTGGTTGAATCAGTGTTCCTGAGCATTGGAATCATGGCTCTTGAGCATTCTGAGATTATTGACATTGAGTGTTGGATATGTAGAGTGCAACAGATGATGAGAAAATGAATAAAAGAAAGATGTTGAGATAGAGGAAGCTTTGTTGTTTCTTTGTAAAACAAGTTGAACTGTATGTAATGAAGAGTACAACATGAACAGAGTGAGAAAGTGCAGTGGGGAGGCATAGTGCATAGAACGGATATGGCGCATAGAGCATAAAGAACAAGAAGATGTGAGCAGAAAGACATTGATGCCGACAGAGCAGAGTAGTGTAGCAGAACAATGATGAGACTGGTAAGTCATTGATAAATTTTGTATCACTGTAATAAATTTCAGCAAGTGAAGATTTATATCTTAGGGTGGTAGGGTGGTGCTAGGGAGGACTGGTTTCCTCAGAGTTTCAAGTGGGTTCTTGAACATAGGAAGTTGTAGCTTCCATCTAGTTGCAACCAGAAAAACCACGGTGGTAGAGTGGTGAAAGGGAGAACCATTTTTCTGTTTTATACAGGTTGGTGTCTGTGTGACTGGAATTTGGTGCTTCCATCCAGTTGGTGCTGGAACACTCAGGGAGTTGGTTCTTCCTTCTAGTGGGTGCTAAATAAACCAACGAGTTGGTGCTCTCAGCAGGTTGCAACTTGTAAAATAGAGGTGGTGGCCTCACAAAGAGTGGGTTCTCATAAGAATGATAATGTACAAAAAATAAAGACTACTTATCATATTAAGAAGAAGAGGTTTTCTCCCCTTATGGGTTTCCTCAGGAATATATGTATCTGTATACTTCATGTCTGTGATTGATGTTGAATACTCTATTCCTTACTTCCCTGAATTATTGTGATCATCATTAAGTGTTCTGTAATGAGTTTAAAATGGGTATAATGTTTTAAGCACAGAGACAACTGATTCACCCCCCCCCCCTCTCAGTTGTCTAATAATTGGTATCAGAGCGGGTTCCTTTTATCTAAGGGTAGATCCTAGAGCTTAAAAATGACTAGCCTTGAAGTAGCTTCAACAAATAAGGCCCCCTTGTTCAATGGAATAAACGTTTCCTTCTGGAAAGTTAGGATGAGAACCTACATAATGGATTTAGGTGCATATGTCTGAGATGTGGTAGAGACTGGTTATGTAAATCTAGTTGTACTAGCTTCTAAGGATGATAAGGTAGAATTCATATTCAATGCTAAGGCTATGAATTCTATTTCGAGTGGGATTGCAGAAGCATAATTTGTAAAATTTATGCACTTAGAATCTTCCAAAGAAATGTGGGACAAACTCATTAGCATTTATGAAGGTAATGAGAAGATAAAGGATGCCAAGCTTCAAACGTACAGATCACAGTTTGAATAGATAAAGATGAAAGAGGATGAAACTGTTGGGAAGTACTTTCTGAGAGTTGAAGAACTAGTAAATGCAATGAAAGGACTTGGTGAAAAAATTGAGGATGTCTCTTTAGTTTAGAAAATTTTGAGATCTCTGCCAGATAGGTTCAACCCAAAGTTCTCTGCTATAGAAAAAATTAATGATCTAAAATCTCTGCCTATTGACCAACTCCTAGGAACTCTCACTGCTTATGAAATGAGGATAGGTAAATATAAAACCACCTATAGAGAAGCATCATTTAAAGAAGATAAGAATGAGGATTCTGAGCCTAATGAAATTGAAGAAAAATTTGTGAGAAGACTAACGAAAGGATTAGGAAAGTACCAAGGCAAGTTTCCATTAAAATGATTTAACTATGGAAAGATAGGTCACTTTGAATCTAAGTATCCACACAAGAAGAAGGACCAAAATGATGAAGGTGAAGAGAAGTACAAATCCAAGAGATTTGGTAAAAATAAAAGTGTATGTGTAAATAATGATGACTCTTCAGGAGACATAGATAGTGATTTTTCTTGTGAAGATAAGGTTAATGACTTTATGCTTATGACCAAGGAGGACTATGATAATAAAATCATAGGAAGTGATGTTGATGATGAAGAAGTTGTGGTTGACTTGGAAGGAGAACTGATCAATGCTCTAGAAGAAATTGCTAGACTCATATTTAACAAGAAAAAACAAAAACAATTGTTGATGCAGTTCGAGAAAGATAGTAAAAAACCTGATGAAGACTGCCCTGCTAAAAGTGTAATTAGAAGAGGTAAATAAAATAGAGGACATTCTAAAGCATATGTTATTAGATAAGAAGGAAATATGTGAAGCCTTGGAAGAAGAGGTAGTAAGAACCAGAAAAGAGATGGATAAGTTTAAAGCATTATATCTCCAAAATCTTCCAAGCATTAAAGCCTCAACAAAAATGACATTCTGAGAAAACAAAGATCTCCTTTGTTGAAGACTGGTTTAGGCTATGTAAGTGGTTCAAGCAACAAACAACCAGAAATCAAAGAGTCAGTAAAGATGATCAAGTTCCAAGTCAGAAGACAATCAGACCATGTGAGTACTCTGCCACCAAGAGCCAATAAAGACAAGATGATCCTTGATAAAAAACAAAGATATCAGAAGCTGGAGCAAAAAATTCCAAGAAGAAGGCCATCCTTCAGGTACCAAAATTTCTTCCATGGTTAATGTTTTTACTACTCTAATTTTGGTCATAAGATTGCAAATTGTCAAATTGAGTTTAGAGACATGCAACTGAGGAGATCAAGAAATAAACAATCTTTGCAACACAAAACTAAACAACCAATGAGTAGAAAAAGTTGCACCAACCACTTTGACCTATTGAACAATGAGCTCGAATGTTATAACTGTCATAAATTCGGTGACAAAGTTGCAAACTTCCATCTGAATAATTACAAAGCAGATCCAAGGATAAAACCCTTAGCTAGAAATTCTAGCACATGGAAAAAGAAAGATAGTGAAAAATGTGGTCTAGTACTTTTAGCTCAAAAAAAAGAAGACCCCTGGTATATAGACAGTGGATGTTCCAAGCACATGATTGGAGACAAGGATAAGTTCTTGTCTATAAGTAAAAGAAAAACAAGAAATGTGACCTTTGGAAGTGATGAACCATGTAAAATCAAGGGTAAAGGGATGGTGATTTTGAGTAATGATAAAGGAAAATCCCAGGATGTTATGCTTGTAGATGGGATGAAACATAATTTTCTTATTGTAAGTCAAATGTGTGACAGAGGATGTGAAGTGGTGTTCACTTCCAAAGATTGTAAGATAAAGTTTGTAAACTCAAGACAAGTGGTGGATAAAGGCATAAGGATAGAGAATAATGTATATGTGCTAAATGAAGATAGAGAAGAGTGTCATCTAAGAAAACATGATGAAAGCTAGTTATGGCATAGGAAACTTGGACATCTAAACTTTTACCACTTAATCAAGCTCAAAAATCTTGAGGCAGTAAAATATCTTCCAAGAATATCAAAGCCACAAGATTTGCGTGTAAACCCTACCAAGTAGGAAAGCTAACCAAGACACAGTTTAAATCCAAGAACTCTACTTCAACAGAGAAACCACTCCAATTAGTTCATATGGATTTATGTGGACCATCAAGACATGAAGGCATAGGGAAGGAAAAATACTTCATGTTGATCATTGATGATTACTCCAGACTCACTTGGGTTGCTTTTCTCAAAGAAAAAGATGAAGCATTTGAGAAATTTAAAATATTTAAGGCTTTAACTAAGAATCAAATATGTAAAAAGTTAAAGGCATTAAGATCAGACAAGGGAGGAGAATTTATGCCAAGTGATTTCAAGGAATTTTGTGATAAACATGGGATCAAGAGAGAATACACAATCCTAGGAACTCCACAACAAAATGGAGTAGTTGAGAGGCAAAACAGAACAATTTAGCAAATGGCCAAGTCAATGATGAATGAGAAGAACATTGGTCAAACCTACTGGGTAGAAGAAATACACACATCAGTCCATATTCTTAACAAATCCCACCTCAGACCACACAGTGACAAGACACCTTATGAACTGTGGTATGGAAGACCTACTTCAATCAAACACTTCAAAGTATTTGGGAGTAAGTTCCACATAAAGAACAATAATGAAAACCTTCGCAAGTATGATGATAGGGTTGATGAAGGCATATTCTTAGGATATGATACCAATATTAAAGGATATAAATTCTTTAATAAAAGATTATCTAAATTAGTTGATTGCATTGATTTAAGGGTTGATGAAGGAGTCCCAATAAGAGAGGCAAGAAATATTGAGTCTACTACAAAGGACACAATTGAAGCTGAAGATGAATAGGTCCAATAATCAGAAGGAGAAGACTTTGAGTTAGATACAAATACTCTGCAGGACTCAAACTAGGAGATCAAGACAAAGACACCCTCCAGAGTTATTAGGAAGAATCATCTTCAACATCATATAGTTGGTCATCTAAATCAAGGAGTTCAGACAATAAAGAAGTTGAATAATGTCTCAGAACAATCTCAGATTTCCTTTCTATCTTTTCTTGAATATAAAAACTTTAATGCAGCCAACAAAGATGACCATTGGGTTAAATCCATGAATGATGAACTTGACCAGATTGAGAAAAAAAATACTTGGGAGATGGTTCCTAGACCTGAAGGTAAAAATGTCATAGGTTCCAAATGGGTCTTTAAGAATAAATTGAATGAGCAGGGACAAGTTGTCAGGAAAAATGAAAGATTAGTCTATAAGGGATATGCATAGTGTTGGCACAGGGGCAGACCCAGGGTTCAACGCTTCAACAACGCACCAAAAAAACCCTAAATATTGGCCCTTTTGGCAACACCTATGAAGCAGATGAAGTCTCACCCAAGGTAGAGGCAAGTGTGGTTGCAGGACTTAAATTTATGCAACCTAGTTGTGACATAGATCTATGATTACACCACTCTAACAAAGCACTTAGCTGTTAGAATTCATCAATATTTAACCTGTATTCACATCACAAATCCAAACCATAATTATAGAACAACGTAGTATTCAACCAGATCTAACACATCTAAGCACTTAGCATATGCAAAGAGATCAGATCTAGCATTCATTCACACAATAAGCACTTAATCTATCATACTAGATTCATCTAAACATTAATTGTTGCACAAAGCTTAAATCATATGAACAATAGAACAACCATAATGCACAAAGAAACCATAACACAGGATATATATGGTTCACCCCAGTGTGGGGCTATCTCCACCAACACTTCTCTTCTTTATTATCTTTTGTCAATCTTCTACAAGCACAGAGCCCAAAAACCCCACTCTACATAAGACATGATATCTATGCGCACCTCGCCAGATCATCCTTCCCCGAGTTAGGTCATAGCGCAAGTCTTCTTACATAGTTTGCACACAAGATTCTTACAATCACTTGCACTTAGCTCTGCAAGTCTTAACACATATTATGCACGAAGCCTCTAGCTCCGCACTAAGTTGATTCTATCAGGTATACACTATCACACCGCCTTATTTCATCGCATATATATCTATTTATACATTACAAAATGGGCCTAAACATGGGTAAACCCATGGGCTGACATCCCATACCCGTTACATAAACCCTAATCCAAAAAATTCCCTAAAAAGGGGTCAGTATCCACAATCTCCACTTTAACTTGCGCTCCACCTTTGACCAGCCTGTCGAAGTCCCAAAAATGGTCAAACATGACCAAGGTTCTCCAAAACTTGGTCAAGGGACAACATGCCCCAACACTCACCTGTGACTTGTCCCGAGTCACTCTACTTTGGGTAACTCTGCCTCAAATGCCTCGATCTTGGCTCGAGATGCTTCGACCTTCTGCTTCGCCAAGGCCTCCTACTTGAAAAAATACTGAATAACTGCCTCGCTCACAGGTCCTTCCAAGCGTTGTTCGACTGTAGTGACTTCTTGTTCTAGTTCTGCTCCTCATTCTTCAATCTCCTAAAAAAGTAGGCAAGATGCATCGTGGACTGGTTGGATCTTCTGAGTCACTTCCATGAATTTTCTCTGTATGGCATGGACCTGTTGTTGAGCCATGCACTGTTCTTGGGATATTTTCATTCACTCGACCACTGAAAAGGGCTTCAACTGTTCTTATACTGTTGTTTCTTTCTACTTTTCTTCCTGGAGCTATGATTCCAGTGTATTTAGCTCAGGGTCCTCGATATGGCATTCATAATTCTGCACACTTTGACTGCTAAGTTGTTTACATTCCAATGCTAATTCCTTGATTCTTTGGACTACACTTTAGGCAGTTTCTTCTCGCTAGTCTCGCACTTCCTGCGGAGTGCTTGGTACTGCTTGTAACTTCAATTCTGCTACTCTTTGTTGAAGTTGTTGGATGGTCATAGCAAGATTCACTACTTAACTCTCCACTGGGTCTTCTTCTATCTGTTCTAAGCCTGTCACAGAGCGAAGTGCTCTATTGACTTATTATTTAACTCCAACCTGCTCCATGAGAAACTGTTCTTTTTCTTTTTGGATCTGTGCTTTATCCTCTTTGACCTTGATTTGGAGGTCGTCCTTCTCTTGTTGCACAACTCGGCATTGCTCTATGAATTCCTCTTGTTCTTGCTTCAGGGCCACTGAGGCCTGTTCTTTTTCTTCCTACACACGACAAAGGTGAGCTTTGGTCGCATCATCTATTATGTGGAGTTGGGAAAACTCATCACTGATGCAGACGCTCTATCGGCCCTCGGGTCGATGTCCGCTCACATGATCGTTCTTTATCTCTTTTGAGCCAGATCGACTCTTTCAATTCCCTACTGGAATATCCTTTCTATCGATCCACAGGTCCTTCTTTTCCCCTTACGGCCTTTGTATACATGACCATGAATTTTCCTTGACAAAATTTTGGGTTTCAGGACTTCTTGAATCCCGATGTCAAAAATTATCTGACCCTTCGACTTCCCAAACACCGAAATGCCGATTTCCAGAAATGGCATTTCTTGCCTTAGCCCCGCCTGTCTATGCTCTGGTCCATGTGACCACTTCTCATAATACTTCAGTCCTATTTCTTTCAGGACTTATTGATGTGAGATCCCGACCTCCTGTCCTCTCAACTCTCGAAATGCTGAAGTGAAAAATGCCGAAATGGCAATTTCCCGGCCTTCCTCTTCTTTTGCGATTTCAGGTTTCCAAACGCCAAAATACTCAGACCTCTTGTTCACGGGATTCCCGAAATTCCGAATCCCAATATGCCGACTTGGCTTTCCCTTCGGGATTTTCCTCAAAAGCCTGGAATGCTGCCACATGTCCTCCTATGATGGATGGTCCTTGTTCACTTCGCGATTTCATGACTTGTGATCCCCTGTGACACAAATCCTCTGTCAACTTGAAATCCCGATAACTGAAATATCGATGGGTTCCTCGATCTCCGCCACGTGTCCCAACAAATGGACGACTATGATCCTTTCAGGACTTTTCCAGGTGCGAAGTCACGATACTCACCTCTGTGAGTCCCGGTGCCTGAATCTTTGAAACTGACGATCTCGCGACACATGTCCTCCCGCAGGCGGATGACTCAGATTCAATTCACTTTTTTGGTACTTTCGATGTGGAGTGTACCAACCTCTTGTCCTTAGGACCTCCGAACTCCCGAATGCCAAAATCCCGATATGCCAATTCCTTTCAGGACTTTCTCTTCCCTCTTCACACGGGCTTAAACCTCGTGTAACTCCTGACAGATCCAACAACTAATGGGTATTTGGATCAAGATCCGATGGTACAGATATGTCCTTCATGTGTGCTCCTCCTGCTACTTTTTGGATGTAGGAAAACAACAACGGTACAGATCTTCTGACTGGATCTGACGGTAGCTGTTTCTCCTCCCAAGCTTCGTGCTTTTCTTCCCAGACTTAGAAGCATTTCCGAATTCTCAAAGGCTTCAACCTTTGTCTTATTTTCTCCATGAGCTCTTCTTCAAATCCTTGAAGATTTGTGACCTCTGCGCTCCTGCAGAGTCTTTGCACACACAAGTGCTATCTGTCCTAAGATTCTCAGATACTCAAGCCTCTAAGGGATTTTATCCTTCTTCCTTCTCCTTCAGATGGAGAACTTGGATGCCCTCCTGGATATCCTTCACTCAAGAAACCTCTTGCTGAGTGCTCAAGGTGTTCAACAACCCTACGAAGATCCTCCAGTGGACTCTTCTTCAATCTATAAACTCAAAGAGTTCTTTCTTCTTGTGCCTACCTGCACATTGTCTCAATTCCCTCCTGGCAGAGTTGTACAGAACTCACAAGAGTTTCTATCTTCTGTGCACTCCTTGCACTTGCTCAATGCCCACCTGATAGAGCTTTACAGAACTCACAAGACTTTCTGTCTACAAATGTGTTTTCCTCTACATCCTTTCCTCCTGAGGTGTTCAACAACCTCCAAGGTCTTTCCCAAGTTGGTGATTTCATTTCCTGTGCCCACCTAGCACGTCTTTGTCTGACTCCGCAGAGTTCAGAAGTGCTTCTATGCACTGGTATTTAGAGACCGCAGTACTTTGTCACGTGCTCCTGGCATGAAACCACAAAGAACCTCTCAAGCCTAAAAATAAAAAAACTCCCTGCAAATTCCCAAACATAGCATACATTCACAACATATAAAGAACACACACAAACATTCATTCAACACAAAAAATATGCAGGAAAAACTGTTGTCTTTGTATTAAATGGCAAAGGGTTGTTTTTACAAGGTGTTCCTGAGCTCAGACTTTAACAGAGTCTCGGCTCCTTCTTTTTCTCTCTTACTCTCTCCCCACCAAATGAGATACCACCACAAGATATTTTACATGAGGGGGCTCTTAGAGCGCTTCCCTCCAATCTCACCTACCATATTTAATTACATTGAATGAGAGGTCTAGTCCACAGATCAGATCTAGATCTCAACCTTCAAGCATTAAATACCTACCTACTTCTACGCCTGTGCAAAGCACGACCTCACAGCTCAATAGCCTAAAATTTTTAATTACATTCATTCAAATTCAATTTGAAAAAGAGGGTTGCGCCTCTCTTCAGCATGCGATTTGAAACCGCTGACGTGGTTGGCTTGCTGGCTGGCTAACGTGGAGAGATGATTCTGCATCAATCACCCAACTCTGTTTCTTCTTATGGTGGGGGTGAAATGGACACTGCATGGCTGGAGTGAAGGGCTTGTTGTACTCCTCTCAGTTCTGCTTCAATTCTTTCATACATGGTTTCTTGTTTTTCTTCATTTCTCTACAAAATATATTCCGAGGCATCTAATACAACTGCGATAATGAAGTTGAAGTCATCAACCGTGAGCATAGTCTATAACTTCAGATTATTAGCTTTGGACTTCTTCCACGATGTAGGTTTCGTTGGGGAAACCTTTCTTTTCCTAGATGTCTCAGTGTCATCAGGGGGATTCTATGGCAGTGTTACTTTGCCCTGCTTCTTCTTGTCTTCTTCCCCTTCTTTCTCTTATTTTTCCACTTCGTCATATCCTCCTCTGCTAGGTGAATCTGATGCAGTTTCTTCTGATGTGTTGTGTATTTCCTGTACATATTCCTTGTTTTTCTTCCTACTTGGGTGCATCATACTTTTCGTGAGTAATCATCGGACTTCCAATGAGGTCGGGGTTAGACAGTTCTTCATGGTTAACTGGCACTAGGAGTTCTTCAGACCACTCCTTGGTGATTTCCTCCATTTCCTCCTTGGTGAGATTGTAATAGGACTGAATCTCTTCTTTATGTTTGTCTCTGCACGCAATAATATAGATAAAATTCCTATCTGCACAGAACTTTGAAAATGATCTAAACATGTCCAGGGTGTTCAATGTCATACGAGGGAAAGACTCAATAGCCCTCTTTAACTGTAGGTAGTAGGTATGGAACACCGTGTTTGACTGCCATTGTTTCCCCATATCGATTGAATACCAGAGCGTGGTGAACTTCGCAGCTAGTGGCTCGAACGACTCAATGTCAGGGAAGGTCGCTCCTTCCGGCATCTCCCAAGAAATGAACATGGTGAGGATCAACAGGCAGATAAAATGGGACTCATAACCCGGATCCTCAGCTTCGCGAAAGTCCTGTTCTAACTGGTTGACGAGGTAACTCGCCCAATTCATTTGTAATCCTTCCACGCATTTTACTTCGAGGTCAAAAATGAACCCCATGACCTGCATGGGTATGTTCTTCCTTACTAGCTTACCAATGATCAACTGGTAGCTAGGCTCACTATGCCATTCTGGATGGAGGCTACCTTGTAGCCTCTCTTCCCCTCTTCGACATTTCCATAGGTTCCTTTAATATTCTACTCTAGAGAGCGATCTACAGCCTTCCCTAGATAAAAGTCTTATGGGTCTGGTCCCTGGATGCTTAATCTAGTGATCCTATGGATCAGTGCCGGATCGATGGTGATACGCATGTATAGCCATAGATAACCACCATGGAAGCACGACAATAGGAGTTTAACGCATGCGTTAACCTCCTTATGCCTTCCAAAATGTGGTATCTTCATCATGTTCAAGATAGTGGACCTCGCGATGTCCATACTCCATGATTGGGGGATGATCTTTGACTTCTTCCCCTTGGTCTTGGTCAAATACTTGTGAGGTGCGAGCATGCCATAGCTCTTGCAGTTTCCTAGGTTATAGTCACTGATCTTCAAGGTTGGAATCCTCTCCAAATGCAGTCTGAATGTATTCCCTTCGGAAGCTATGCAGTGATGACTGTGTAGTTGAAGTCCCTCGGGACACTGTCACAATTCACAACACCGGCCAGGGGTGGGATGTAGTTGGTCAGGATGGATGGGATTAGCTTCACATTCGTCAAGTCATCATGATGCTTGGTTCGTTTCTTGATCGTAGTTCGGGAAGGTCCACATCCACAAGCAGCTGACGGGGATTATTTCACTCCTCTCGTCAATGAGGCTTGAATGTCGATGAACATCACCTTCTTGGCCATGAGGTCTATTAGAATCTCTTCGACAAATTTTTCTACTGTGCTAATTTCGTCCGACATGCACACTCGAGATTTGATATCTTAGGTCGGTGAAAAATACTCAATGTAACAGAATGGATGGCGAGGTCTCAATGATCACTATGCAAAATCAACTTGTTCTTTGTGGGCTCAGATGATCACAATTAGAAAAAGTGTTCTCGGTGCAACGCTCAACAGGATAAATAGATATTATTGTAACAAACTCTTCCAACGGGCAGGAATTCCTCAATCAATGTAGTTCCATCTATTATGGCACAGTTCCAATGGTCCAAGGGAGAATGTTCCGGCAATAACTACATTTATATCCATTCTAGAGCATCATTGTAATGGTCATAATGCCTCCAATGGTCATAATGCCTCCAATGGTCATATTGCTTCGTAGTGGCAAAGTGCCAGTCTTTGTTGTACTAATATTCCAACGAATTTCAGGTTCTGGAAACCTTCCTTTTGCAAAGTCTTCTCTAGAACTTCTTGCAATTTTTACAACTTTGCTCTCTTCTTACTGAGCTTTTTGGCCTTCTTTCATGTGATCTGAATCACTGGTTTCCTCTTTCCATTACCATTCTTATCTCCTCTTGTCATGATAACTTCGCATTATGGAGGGTATTTCATAGGGTTCAAGGGTAATACTTCTTCTCTTTCTAGGGTAGGTGCTCTACTCTCTTGTACAAACAGGTGTCTCCATTATTCTTGTGTCCTTTCAAATTCAACGTCCATATCTTTGGTCCTTAGTAGCTTCGACTGGTTCTCTTGTTCTTCTAGTAACTGCACTATTCTCCTAGCCATGAAATCTCTTAGTTTTTTCTTTTTTTGTTCTAGATCCTCCTCTTCTTGTTTCCTTTGTATCTGATCTTTCTCAAGGCAGGTTTTTCCTATCAATATAACAAATGGGGAGCTATTCTCAATAAATTTAATGATCTCAAATTCTTCTTCTTTTGAAGTTCCATGAGCACTCATAGGTGTCTGGGTAAGTCTTCCACATAGGGTTATCAACTTTCCTCTAAATAATCTTATTCCTCCTAATGAAGGAACCATAGCAGGATTTCCTAAAATTTCCCAAGTTCTTTCTATCATGATATCCACCTGTGTTTCCTTATCCAGGACCCAGTCTATGTCAAAGTCTCCTATTCTTGTTTCTATGTACTCTTTCTCTTTTAAGACCTCTGATAAATTAATATCTTTGTGAACATTCAGGGTTTCTTTTACCTGTAGTAATATAGTCTCTGATTCTTTCTGGGGTTCTATCATATCCTTAGTTTCTTGGCTTGTCTCATAGTTTTCTTGTCTCATATTCATATTTTCAACTTTTGCAATCATTCTAGGGCAATCCAAAACTTCATGGTCAATATATTTACAACAAAGACAACTAGGACCTCTACCAGGGCATTCCTTCGAAAAATGTCCTAGTCTTCTGCAACTATAGCAAATATTTAATCCTCTCTTTCTTTTAAATGATCCCCAACCTTTCCCGTACTACACACTGGGATCACAATAACTAACCTACAAAAAATTCTTTCTAGGATCCTGCATCCATTTGTTAGTCCAAACATTCTTTCTATGCATAGGAATAACATATCTTTCATTATTTCTATCATATCTATTCATATCAAATCTTCTTTCTTCTAGTTGTAACCTAATTCTCAGATTAGGACCAAATCTATTAAACATACCTAGATCCATTCTTTCAAAATAAAAAATTTCACTTATCTTACCTTTCTCAGAGCACAAAGCTTCAAGGTCTTACCTCTTTTCTTCATATCAAACTTATCTTCTTAGCACATAGCTTCACAGTTCAAGTAGAATATTGCACACTAAAGTAGCATATCTACGCATAGAGCTTTCTTTTCTTCAGTTCCCAGCAATCACAGTTTCAGGTCCCAACAACAGAACCATTTGTTGGCACAGGGGCAAAACTAGGGTTCAACACTTCAACAACGCACCAAAAAAACCCTAATTACCGGACCTTTAGGAAACACCTACGAAGAATATGAAGTCTCACCCAAGGTAGATGCAAGGGTGGTTGTAGGACTCAAATGTCTGCAACCTAGCTGGGACACAAATCTGTGATTACACCACTCTAACAAAGCACTTAGCAGTTAGCATTCATCAGTATTTAACCATTATTCACATCGCAGATCCAAACCCTACTTATATAACAACACAATATTCAACCAGATCTAACACATCTAAGCACTTAGCATATAGAAAGAGATCAGATCTAGCATTCATTCACATCACTAATCACTTAATATGTCCTATGAGATTCATCTAAACATTCATTGTTGCACTAAGCTTAAATCATATGAACAATAGAACAACCATAATGCACAAAGCAACCATAACACATGATATACGTGGTTCACCCCGGTGTGGGGCTACGTCCACCAACGCTTCTCTTCTTTATTATCTTATGTCAATCTTCTACAAGCATAGAGCCCAAACACCCCACTCTGCATAGGATAGGAGATCTGCACGCACCTTGCCAAATCCTCCTTCCCTGAGTTAGGTCACAGTGCAATCCTTCTTACATAGTCTACACATAATCTTCTTACAATCACTTGCACTTAGCTCTGTACGTCTTAACACATAATATGCACAAATCCTCTAGCTCCACACTAAGTCGATTCTATCAGGTCTACACTATCACACCACCTTATTACATTTCCTAGATATTTATTTATACATTACAAAATGGGCCTAAACATGGGTAAACCCATGGGCTGACATACCATACCCGTTACATAAACCCTAATCCCAAAACTTCCCTAAAAATGGGCCAAGAACCATGATCTCCACTTCGACTTGCGCTCCGCCTTCAAACAGCCTGTCAAAGTCCCAAAAATGGTCAAACATGACCAAGGTTCTCCAAAACTTGGTCAAGGGCCAACACACATATTGAAGGACAATATTTTGATGAAACCTTTGCACCGGTGGAAAGATTGGAAGCCATCAGAATATTTCTTGCCTATGCATGTCATAATAACTTTAAAGTACATCAGATGGATGTTAAGTCAACATTTCTTAATAGAGATCTAGAAGAAGAAGTCTATATGGAACAACTAGAAGGTTTCCAACTGTCAAATAACCCTGGCTTTGTCTATAAGATGAAGAAATCCTTATATGGATTGAAAGAAGCTCCTCGTGCCTGGTACTATAGACTGGATAAGTATCTTCAAGACAAAGGGTTCAAGAGAGGAACAATTGACAACAATCTATATATCAAAACGTAGGATAATGATTTGCTCATTGTGTTGGTCTATGTAGATGACATCATCTTCGGAAGTAATAATTCTTCATTGGTACAATGGTTTTATTTTGCCATGCAGTGTGAATTTGAAATGTCTATGATAGGGGAACTATCATTTTTTCTTGGTCTGCAAATTACTCAGAGGTCTGAAGGAATATTTCTTTCTCAGGAGAAATATCGAAGAGAAATATTGAAAAGGTTTCAAATGGAAGATTCTAGACCTGTGAGCACACTTATGGTCATTGGATGTAACCTAAGCAAGGATGATGACTCACCTGATGTTGATCATAGTTCATATAGGTCTATGATAGGTAGGTTTTTGTACATCACAACATCTCGTCTAGACATAATGCATGTTGTTGGAATGGTAGGAAGGTATTATTCTACACCTAAACAAAGTCATTTGATAGTTGTCAAAATAATATTCAAATATTTGAAAGGAATGATGAACTATGGCCTATGGTATCCTAGGAATCAAAATTTTCAACTATCAGTCTATTCAGATGTTGATTGGGCTAACTGCGTGGATGAGAGGAAAAGCATGAGTGGAGGTGCTTTATTCTTAGGATATTCCCTTGTAGCATGGTTGAGAAAGAAGCAAGGCTCCATTTCATTATCAACTATAGAAGCTGAATACATTGCAGTTTCCACTTGTTGTACCCAAGTATTTTGGATGATTCAGACACTTGCATACTTGGAGGTAAAATATACTGCACCTATCTCAATTCATTGTGATAATACTAGTGCAATTAGTGTGTCAAAGAATATTGTATTTCACTCCAAGACCAAGCATATACCCATCAAGTATCACTTCTGGAGGGAACATGTGACCAACACTATTTTTTCTTTGCATTATATTCCATCCAAAGATTATATTGCTGATATCTTCACTAAATTGCTTGCAAAGGCTCAATTTGAGTATCTATTCCAGAAGTTGGGCGTGACCTCGTTATCTAGATAAAATAGTCTATCTGATCAGAGGGAGAGTGATCCTAGTATATCTGATCAGGGGGAGCATAGAGTCACTCTCTCTTTTCTTTGACATTGATGTCAAAGGGGGAGAAGAAGGTGTGGTATGGATGCTACATTTGGAGATCTAAGAAACCTTTTAGGGTTGCCATCAATGCCAAAGAGGGAGATTGTTGGCATATTTTACAGGAAGAGTGTGATTTTCATTGATGGAAATAAAAACAACGACGATGGAAAACAGGAAAATAATAAGCTCAGGAGGAGGAGAGAATAGTAAGCAGAGATCAAAGATCGGAATAAAAAATGTAAGCTCAGGAGGAGGAGCGAACAATATGCAGAGATCAAAGCTCAGAAGGAAAAGCATAAGCTCGGGGTGAGAAGCCTCAACAAAAGTTTGATCAATAAATTGACGATGTTGATCATCTCATATAACAGACATCATCGTATAAGTGACCATGGGCTTGAGGACCGTTGGAGGATTGTGACCGTCGAATCTGCAAGCCAAATCAACGACATGGATGAATTGCGGGGAACGAAAGAAGAATTGAACAACTTGCTAGTTCCAATCCTGAAATTGGTCTAGATCCTCAGATATCATAGACTCAGATATCGATGACTGTGGTTGATCCAAAAAGCGATCAGATTAAGTTGTGATTGTCGGATGTGAAATCGCCAGATCAACGACAAGGATGAATTGAGGGGAGCGAAAGAAGAATTAAAAAACTCGTTATTTCCAATCCCACAATCGGTCTAAATCGTCAAATATCATAGACTCAAATATCGACGACTGTGGTTGATCCAACAAGTGATCAGATTAAGTAGGATTGAGTTGTGACCGTTGGATGCGCAATCACTAGATCAACGGTAGGGATAGATTGCAGAGATCGGAAGGAGAATTAAATATCACACTAGTTCCAATCTCATAATTAGTCAGGACCGTCAGATATTATAGACTCTAAGATTGACGATTGTGGTTGACTCACCAACTGCGCACAACTTCAAATTGTGGAGTTTTGGTGACGAGTTAAATCACTTGCAAGTTGTGGTTCTGCAACCATCCTTGATCGTTGATCTTCTTCAAGAATATTCACAACTGTCAGATCACTTTAAGTGGAAGGATAGGATAAGCGGGGATAAAGGGTTGAGAATTTGATTATCCGAATACCCGTCAGCCATCAAATCATTTTAAAGTGGAAGGATAGTTTAAGCGAGGTAAAAGGGTTGAGATTTTGATTATCCGAATACCCGTTAGTCGTTCGATCAAACCTGAATTCCCATCATCCATCGAATCATTTTGAGTGGAAGGATAGGATAAGCAAGGTAAAAGATCTGAGATCTCATTTATGTGAATTTTCGTCAGTCATTGGATCATTCTAAGTGGAAGGACATGACAATCTAGAAGAGATGCATCGCAGACAGATCGAGCCATCGATCCAAGATCATGATTGAAGAAAAAAATTTAGTTTCAGTATAAATATGCGAGGACGTTAAGCTCCGGAATAATCTCACTTCATATTTTTCAGTTTGAGAATTGAAAAACCTGAAGCCCAGAGAGTCGAAAATCTGAAATGAATAAGTACCATCGGATCTGGAGAAAATACGATGACCATTAGATCAGGGATACTACGTCATCATATTACATCAGTAAACCTCGTCTACAAGGACATGTGGCAAACCACATCAGCAAAGGACATATGGGATATCACGCCAACAAACCACGTCATCAAGGATATGTGGGAGACCACGCCAACATTATCAAGGATGTGTGGCAGACCACGTCAACAAAGACACGAGTTGTCTGATCTGAAAGATCACTTCGGGTGTATTCTCAATCGTTGATCATAGTATAGTGGAACGATAGTGTAAGTTTGAAAAGTTGAAATCCCAAAGTTCCGAAGGGAGAAGTTTCGACAGCCGTCCATATCAATGTTTGATTATGTTCTAGCCGTCAGATTGAACAATGAAAGGATGAGTGTAAGGATCAAATATGACCATTGATTTGTTTCCGTGAAATAAACCATCCGATCTGATTCGAAGGTTTGAAAAGTTGAAAAACCGAAGTTCTGAAGGGTGAAGTTTTGTTATCCATCCATCTTATTAGAAGATTGAATCGTGATTGTTGAATTGATAAGCACTCAAGCACTTGTTAATCCTAGCACCTGTTCACCATCGTTGGTCATGTGATATAAGAGATTTGAATAAAGTTCACAAGGACCTGTAGATCAAAAAGCCTCTACATGTATAATCCAATGGCATTGATCAAACTGAATCTGATCGAAGGGTTGTTATTTCATCTCGTGATTTCTTGATCAGTTACGATTCAGTTACACTAACTAAATCATCATTGCTGAGTGGTTGAATCATTGTTCCTGATCATTGGAATCATGGCTCTTGAGCATTATGAGATTACCGACATTGAGCGTTGGATATGTAGAGTGTAATGGATGATGAGAGAATGAATAAAAGAAATATGCGGAGACAGACGAAGCTTTGTTGTTTCTTTGTAAAACAGGTTGAACTGTATGTAATGAAGAATACAACATGAACAGAGTGAGAAAGTGCAGTGGGGAGGCATAGCGCATAGAATGGATATGGCGCACAAAGCATAAAGCACAAGAAGATGTGAGCAGAAATACACTGATGCAGGCATAACATAGAAGTGTAGAAGAATAGTGATGAGACTGGTAAGTCATTGATAAATGTTGTATCATTGTAATAAATTTCAGCAAGCAAAGATTTATATCTCAGGGTGGTAGGGTGGTGCTAGGGAGGAATGTTGTCCTTAGAGTTTCAAGTGGGTGCTTGAACATAGGAAGTTGTAGCTTCCATCTCGTTGCAACAAAAAAAACTAGGTTAGTAGGGTGGTGCAAGGGAGAACCATTGTTCTATGTTATACAAGTTGGTGCGTGTGTGGCTGGAAGTTGGTGCTTCCATCTAGTTGGTGTTGGAACACTCAGGGAGTTAGTTCTTCCTTTTAGTGGGTGCTAGAGAAATCAGAGAGTTGGTGCTCTCAGCAAGTTGCAGCTTGCAAAAAAGATGTGGTAGCCTCACAAAGAGTGTGTGCTCATAAGAATGATAATGTATAGAAAATAAAGACTACTTATCATATTTATAAGAAGAGGTGTTCTCCCTTTATGGGTTTCCTCAAGAATATCTGTCTCTGTATACTTCATGTGTGTGATTGATGTTGAATACTCTATTGCTTACTTCCCTGAATTATTGTGATCATCATTAAGTGTTCTGTAATGAGTTTAAAATGGGTATAATTATTTAAGCACATAGACAACTAATTCACCCCCCCCCCCCCCC
>ML778605.1:522626-537375 GCA_009831015.1 Picea engelmannii | reverse complement strand
CTGTTCTCTGATTACAAGATAATTGTTCTTACCCATTGCAATGTTATTTTAAAATGTAATCCAGGATTCTTAATTTGAATTATAGAGAATTGCAATAGGGAGATCTCTTTTCCTGTGATACAATTCAGAGCTTCAGTTCATTTAAGCAAGTTTAGATAGAATGATTTCTTTACTACAACACTAAGTGCTTTTGGAATTGAGCATATACAGTGCGCAGCTACCTTTGAAACAAAAGACTTCCCTGGGTTGATAATTTATGTTTCACTTGGTTGTTTGAAATTAATTAAGCAATTATAGTGACCAACAATGATGATGAAATAGACTATGGAGAAAAAAAAAAGTTGGCATTCTAGAAAGAGTAGCTTTGGTGAAATAATTGTTTGAAAAAAACAACAACACCTAGCTAGTGAAATTTGTCATGCCAACTGGAGAATACAAAGATGTACAAGATAAATTTGCAATTTTAGATTTTTTCTAGATCAAAGGATTATTGGATTCATGTAGATATACCTTATTTTTATATTAAGAATTACTTCTGGCATTTAAAAAATTATTTTTTCAGATTACAGGTTGTTCCATCACTCCATCTGGCACTCTATCCGACGCTCTGGCTGAAAAATGAAAAACAATAGGCACAAAATGTTGCCAAGAGTATTAGCAAAGATGAGAAGCATTTCCATACTACTGTGTCATGGAGTAGATGATGATAGTGTTGTTGCAAATGAATTATATATCCTGGTTCCTTCAATATGAAATATAACTGCAATGAAGAGGCTCGAACAAAAAGGGCTAGTTTCCAACTGTGTCTCAATATCTGTAGTGGAAAATGAATTTTTGCAGTTGGGAAATAGAAATATATTGAGTTGCGAATAATCTCTTCTCTTTTAGAACCAACAAGTTGATCAACTTCTTTGAATTTCTCTTCCTATTATTGATTTGTAATTGTCACAAGGAACAGTTAAGTATAAGCAGTCTTCCATTGCATAAACATAAATACAAATGCACAACAGGCTTATAACACATAAAGTGATGTCAGCGGTATAAACTTTATCATACTAATACAAACAACTGTTGACAATATGACAAAATTTTGACAGAGATCCTACTTCCTCTTCTCATGGTCACTTAATACAAATGGGCAGTGTTTAGCATTTGTTAGCTCAGGAAACCCCTCCCCCACTCCTAAGTATTGTGACACCTCACAATCAAGGATATAGGGAACCAATCAATTCTCCCAATAGCCTAAGATTTACATTTTTCCAAGTGTAGAGATAAATTTCACACATTAGTCTGACGATATGGTTAAAATATGGCCCCACCTGTAGGACATAACATCCTACATATAATTAAGAAGAGGTAGGCAAGAGAGTCTTAGGATTGTCTTAAAGTTAGTTCCCAATGGCAGTGATGGAGTTCAATTACCTTTTCTTAACCATGCATACTTCTTTTCATCTTTTCCTACAATTAATGTCGTACATCAGGACAAGTTTTAAAATTTAGGAATTTTATTTATTGTTTGTCAGATCATCACCCTCGCTAGGTAGAATGCCCCACTTCCAACAAGCCTGTTCAATACTTCGACGGGTTTACCTAGTCATACCATATGCCAGTACCCGCTGCTAGTATACCTTTTCAGTATCCTGACGGGTTAGCCTCTTATACCCTTTTACAATAGAGGTTGGTCCACCATCTTTTAAGATTTTTGTATGAATATTGCTTTTTTCAAGAAGACGAGGAGGTAGCTTTGAAGTATTTTATTTAGGACTGGGATGGTATTTATGTTAGAGGATGGCTCTTCTTTATGTATTCCTTATAGATTGTCTTGATTTAAGGGATACTTAAGTGGACGTAGCGTATCTAAAGATATGGTATGATCAAGCATTTTTAGTGTGTAGTGGATGGTACCATTGGAAAAGAACAAAAAGATATCTTTGGGCCCTACTCACCTTCTTCTTTTTTAAAGTTATATTGATTTTTCCATGGCTAACCGCAAATCAAACCTTCTTGCCACTCTTTCATAAACATACTTTACTCACTTACTCAGGGTTCTTGGGGAAATTGTATGAGTAACCTTTAGGTTTGATAAGACAAGGTGTCACTTCCTTATATCCTCTAGTGGTGGAGGTTATGAGCAACTGCCATTAAATATGCCTTGAGAGAAAGGAAGATAGAAATCTTGTAAAAATGGCTAATTTAAAGAAGGCAATTTCTAAGCATAAGAAAAATTCATTATCCAATTGATGCTTAAGAAAACAACAGATTTCAAATATAGAAACATCTTCTTCCGAAGTAAAATAATTCCCTTTTTGTTTCCTTGGAGTTGTCCACTTGTTGTTAGATGAATACCTACAAATTTTTTCTAAAACTGTTTGTCAAAAAACACACTCTAAAATATCAAAAACTGATGAGATCAATGAGATCAAGTCACAGGAACATGTATCTCATAGTTCTTTTATTCTAAGAAAATGTAAAATTAGGTTGCATTAGACTTTAATCTAAACTAACAACATGCAACTTTTATTTATTATCCTACTCTACCTAAAAAGAAAGGAAAATATTTATTCAAGTGTAATAACTTTTCCAATGTAACCATGTGCGAAGCAAGATAAAAAACATACCCATATCCACATATGAAAAATTTACCGCAGTGATTACCTGGATATGAATAACCAACCAACCTACTTGTTTTGGCATCAAAAGGTGTTGAAGAAGAGAATAGTATTGTGGCCTGATGAACTCTTGAAACCAAATTTCAATGTAATCTTGATGTTGATCAACAATAATTTATATGCTCTCCTTCATCATGCTATGCAGATCCTCTTCTTCTAAATGATTGATTTCTGAAGTACATAAAGGATTTGCTGAGATGGATGTTGAGAACTCCTCAATCTCAGGTCTTAGTGATTTCTCTCCACCGGATGTAGTCCATAATTTTTCAGCTTCCTTCGCAGTTTGGTAAGGAAAATCATTTTGTAACTCATAGGACCTTGATTCTTATAATATTTCTAGAGAGGTAGACAAGTTATTGACTATTGTCAAGATGTGTTCTTCCTGAAAATAAGAAATCCCAGCTGCTTCTAGGATTTGAGAGATTTATTCCAAACTAATGGTCACTTTCGAATTCATTTTGTTGGTTGATGGATCCTGCCTCACACAGGGTATAGTGTCTAGGGTTCTTAAAACACCCAATTTTTTTTTTTATTATTATATATATTTTTAAGATTTTAATCACAACTACCTAAAAAATGAAATACATATTTAAAGCAAATTTGTGCAAACCAAACATAGCACACTTGCATAAAATAAATCACACTTGCATGAAAGAAATCAAAGCATAAAATGAAATATGATTGCAGGAACGAAAACAAACTCACACGTGTATGAAATTAAGAACATTGAAAGGTAAAATAAACACACTTTGCGAAAGGGAAGCAAACTTGCATAAAAGAAATAAAAGAAAGAACTCTTGCAGTAAAATAAGCACACTGGCAGAAAAAAAAAATTGTGGGAAAGTAAACACACTATGCAGGAAAGAGAGCAAGCTTGCGGGAAAATAAACATGCTCGTGGGAAAGTAAATTTAAAGAAAGTAAACACACTAAGAAAAGTAAGCAAACTTTCAGAAAAAGTAAATACTCTTACGGAAAGGGAACAACAAGGCTTTGGAGCAACCCAGTAAAATGGGTGCGTAGGTTCTTACCTCTTATCTTAAAGTTTATCCTCCCCCTTTTTGTGTAATTAAAATAAACCTACCTACCTATTATCTAATCCCTTTTATCACCTCCCTGACAACGATGCCAAAAATGTCGAGTAAAATATATGCTATCTATTTCGACAGTAAATTGTCAACCCGAGGCTCGTAGACTTCGAGGTGCTAGCATTGTATGTGTAGGTCTAGAGCTCTAATCTAACCTAGCCTAAACTAATGACATTAGACTAAAATAATGAAGACATTTAATTTAAATTTTCAGAGTAATCTACAACTATGAATGGTGAGCTCATTATTCTAAATAATCAAGTCTTGAAGATCAATATATCACTATGAACAATTAGTTTAAACAAGAAACTCTTTGAATAAGAAAGCAATCTTTGAAGAAGTAAACACTCCTTCAACATTAATTCTTCAAAGTGAACCCTATATTAAGACAAAATCAAAATTACTCTTATTTTACAGGGAACAAACTCTAGCCTTACACTAATATACTACAATCTATAAACCTTGTGCAAAGAGAATTAATAATTCATAATTAATACTCTATTTATCCTTACACTAATCTAATGCTGAAAAATACTCTGTACATAATTAATAATTCAAGAAAATCTACAAACTCATAACTAATGCTAATTATAAATCATAATTCAAATCTATAACTAAGATATCATTGAAAATCATAATCTTGGAATTAACTAAGCTACCATTGAAGATAATAAACCAAAATTATAACTAAGATGCTACTGAAAATCATAACTCAAAATCCACTTCTATCCTATCATACTAAAGCTAGAGACAAAATTAATCAAGCTAAGAAAACCTACAAAGAGTATTTAAAAATCACAACTTGATAAACGGAAACTATCTAAATAACTATTCTGCAGAGTGATTTACAACTTGAGAGAAAAAAACATGTTGTAGAGAAAAATACATGACAACATAATTAAACAACTTTTACACAAGTGAACTACAACCTACAAACAAAATATTAGAAATAAAAATATAAACAATAAGCATGGATGTCCATACATGTTATGCGACATACACAATTTAGGAAATGAGTTGTAAGTTAGAGAAGATACACGAGGATGTGAATTAAACAAACAATCTGAAATTAAAAAGATATACATAGTGAATGGAATTTAAACAAGCAATTTCGAAATTAAGGAGATATGAAAGGAAATTATACATATGGAAATATATTTATTGATATAAACAACTGCCCATACCACTTGTGGGCCCCCCATAAGGTCGTGGCACTACTCCAACACACTATGTAGTCCCCAACTTAGTAAAACTTTCATATTCATACCAAAACAGAGTTTTTATAGAGCGAACTGATACAATGGTTGTGTATAAAAATCGTCCCTTGGTGGCATAGACAAGCCAATATTTATAGAGTTTGTACATAGTTGAGAGGTCGACCTTTGATCCTCTCAGAATATTACATGCATAACAAAATCAGGTACATAATTAAACATCAAATTATGTTAAGGAATCTTCAGTAAATGCTTTAAATAGAGTGATTAAATAGGCCATGGATCTCGTGCATCTTCAATGGCTGGAAGCAAATTCTGGTAGAACACCGAGCAAGAGGGATCCCAAGGGAGAAAAACCCATGTGCTCTAATTTCATAATAGTGCCCCGAGATATGCGGATCACCAAATCCTTTGCGCTCCAAGTGTCGGATGGAGTGATGGATGCCGAATAAAGGACCATGAACTTCTCTCAACCCATCCACAATTTTAGGAAATGACCCTCGCGACACCTAATTGGGAATATTACATACAAAACCCATGTGCCGATTTTTTATGATTCAACTTCATCCTCCAAAAATTGAAGATTGAAGTTCGTTGCCTGTAACGATGTCGGATGAAGGTTTGGATGAAGGTCTGGATGGAGGTCTAGATGGCCTGTAACTATTAAATCCATGAATTGTAATTACACCCAGACATGAATTTAGAAACAACACTTAAATTCTTTGAGATAATGTAAAAATAATTGTAATAATGTGATTATTACCTTGCTTAGATATCAACCTGATGTTAAAAGAGATTAGGATAAAAAACGCACTGAGATGCTTGATTTTTCATTTAAATATATCGACTAAATAAAGGTAAAAGATTATCAAAATAGGGTATCATCATCTCCCCCACATCAGAGATGTTGCGGGTCCCTCTGCAAACAAAATGGAGTCAACAAAAATTGATTATGCATTTGCAACAATTACCACTACCTATACTTTTTGGAGGGAATACAGTAGCCTTGGATTTCGATTTTAATTTCTAGTTGGATTACTTGAGATTTTGATAACATTTATCTCAGTGTTTATGATGACAGGGAATGAGGGGAACAATGGAAACAATGGAAATGAAAAAAAATAGAGAATTGTAAAAGAAAGAAAATAGACTATATTTATAGATGCCCTGTATGGAAACATAATGACGAAACCCTTGCTATATAGTAATATCAATGCCGAATCTACCAAAGGTTTCAAAGCATATGCCAAGGCATATAAAAACATAACTGATGATACAATTGTTGGTATATTTTTTCGTGTAAGAGATAAGTTTCTGAACCAAATGAATGGATTCTCATTTGATTGCCAAAATAATGATAGCCCATGTCTAAAATTTATGACATGATTTTGGTTAGTGTTTGGTTAAAACGATATCATATGAATATCTTCAATCAATGTCCAAGTCAAAGACCTGGACATTAAAATTGAAGAAACTATAGCCATAGAAAATCATAATGAAGAAAATTATATGAGCCATATATAATAAAGAAAAGTGGCAATTGGTTATACTTACAGAAACAAGTATCATGTTACAGTCTCAATCATGAAAGGATGAAGGATAGAAAGAATATGGAGAAGTTAAATTGAACTCTAAGTTATGGTAATATTTTGGAAATATAATGATCTCTTGCAAAAATGATTATGTTCACATTTCCTTGTATTTAAACAAGAATCCTTGTGTAGACCTAATTTCATTCATAGATTCAATAAACAATGAAAGTCTAAAAAGAAAATGTAGTAGAAAATTGAGATCAGATTGTATGTTTAACAATCATAAATTATGTAGTCATATAGTTCTTAGATTGTAGAACATGCTAACACCACATCTTAGAGAGTAGATAGAATAGAAGTATGACGATGATAGAATAAAGTATAATATGATGATGATGAAACAAAGTATGGAGAAAAATAAAGTTGGCATTCTAGAAAGATTAGCTTTGGTGAAATAATTGTTTTTTTTTTTTTTTTTAAAACACCTAGCTTGTGAAATTTGTCATGCCAACTGGAGAATACAAGGATGTACAAGATAAATTTACAGTTTTAGTTTTTTTCTAGATCAAAGAATTATTGGATTCATGTAGCTATACCTGAGTTTTATATTAAGAATTAATTCTGGCATTTAGAAAATTGTTTTTGCAGATTCTAGGTTGTTCCAACACTCCATCCGTCACCCTATCCGATACTCTGGCTAAAAAATGAAAAAAAATAGGCACAAAATGTTGCCAAGAGTATTAGCAATGATGAGAAGCATTGCCCTGCTCCTGTGTCACAAAGTAGATGATGATAGTGTTGTTTCAAATGAAGTGTCTATGTTTGTTCCTTCAATATGAAAGATAATTGCAATGAACATGCTCGGACAAAAAGGGATAGATTCCAACCGAGTCCCAATATCTGTAGTGGAAAAGACATTTTTGCAGTTGGGCAATAGAAAGATACCGAGATGCAAATAGTCTCTTCTCTTTTAGAACCAACAAGCTGATCAACTTCTTTGAACCACTCTTCCTGTTATCGATCTGTAATTGTCACAAGGAACAATTAAGTATACACAGTCTTCCATTGCATAAACATAAATAAAAATGCACAACAGGCTTATAACACACAAAGTGATGTCAATAGTATAAAATGTATCATACAAATACAAACAACTGCTGATAATATGAAATATTTTTGACATAGATCCTACTTCCTCTTCTCATGGGCTTGTAATACAGATGGGCACTGTTTAGAATTTATTAGCTCAAGAAACCCCTCCCCCACTCCTAAGTATTGTGACACCTCACAATCAAAGATATAGGGAACCAATCAACTCCCCCAATAGCCTAAGATTTACATTTTTCCAATTGTAGAGATAAATTCCACACATTAGTGTGACGAGGAGGTTAAAATATGGCCCCACCTGTAGGACATAACATCCTACCTATAGTTAAGAAGAGGTAGGTTGTAATATCCCTAGGCCGAACCCAATTGTAAATGTAAATGAAAATGTACTTAAGCTAGTGAGTTTTTGACATCATTTGTATTCACCTTTCATGGCATAGTACGTGCATGTACTATGCAGTAAAATTAGGAAGTGTGAACATTACAGGATACTGCACGCAACAACTTAAGTGTGCAAAATTTTGAGGCTAGGGAGCCTTTGTGTATATGTTGTGTTTTATAGGCTGGTGAGCCAGTTAATATAAGCTAGGACTATTATGTTTGTATTAGGCTAGAGAGCCTAGATGCTAAAGGCCAGTGCGCCTATTTTTGTATATGTCTCAACATTAATATAAAATACATTGTTGCACACAAACTGACCACGATAAAAGAGTATGGGGGACTAAACTCCACTAGTTAGGGAAGGGGGGGGGATAAAGTTAAGGAAAAGGGGCTAAGATAGGGAGATTAAGCCAAAAAGGTGTTGAACAACTGAGAGGGGGGGTGAATCAGTTGTCACCGTGCTTAAACAATTATGCTTCTTTTGAAATATTTACAAGGCACTCAATGATGATCACAATAATGCAGGGAAATGAACAATGGCACATTCGACATCAGTCACATATATGAGAAACACAGAGACAAATATTTCCCAAGGAAACCCATACCAGTTGAAAACCTCTTCTTATTTATATGATAAGTATTATTTACATTATTTACATTATCATACATTTGAGCATCAACTCATTGTGAGGCTACAACCTCTGTTTTGCAAGCTGCAACTTGCTGAGAGCACCAACTCTCTATTTTTCTCTAGCACCCACTAGAAGGAAGCACCAACTTCCTGTGTTCAAGCACCCACTTGAACCTTTGAGGATGCCAGTCCTCCCTAGCACCTCCCAACCTCCCTGGATTCTGAATATGAAATACTGAAACCTATTACAGTGATATAGTGTTCAATAACAACTTACTAGTCTCATCACTGTTCTGCAAGATTTTGCTACTTAGACTTCCTCGCTGTCTTCCAGCATGCATCTGCTGCCCATTTTGTTCTTCTACTTTTATGATCTGTGCGCCATGTCCATTCGCTACACAGTTCTTCTTCTGTTCTTTTCAGCTGCTGCACTCTGATCCTTCTTCATGCATGAATCACCTTCAACAACATCCACAACAATCCCAACAACAACAGTAACCACATCTCTTCTCTGTACTGTGTATTTATAGATTTTGTGCACCTTGTGCATGCAATGCAGGCAACACCTCTGCATATTCACACCTCACCGATATCCTCCACAACTTGAGTGATCTGTCTGATCATCATCGTGACTCTTCAGCTTCTCTGGCCATTTTTCCACTCGTTCATCATCACTGTATGTTATGTCGAGATTCCTCAGCCTCTCTGGCAGTTGAGACTCTTCGTCTTCTCTGTGACAGTCGAGTTCACCTTCTCTGTTCCAGTTACAAGCTTCAATGCTCATCTAGCTGCCAATTGCCTCCATGAGCATCTTCATCCCTTTTGAATATTCCCAGAGACTCTTAATCTTCTCTGTCAATCACTCGAAAGTGTCCTCGAGTCCTCTGGCAGACACCATCAGTGGTTTTCGAAGTTACACTGTGACGTGCAACAGTAGCCCTCTGGTCTCCTTCAGTTTCATCTGCACCGTTGGATTAGCTGTGATTTATGCATTTCACACTTTCGCAATTTGAATATTTTGCGATGAGGCATCTTGACTCTTCATGTTGTGAGCTCCAAAAAAGGAGCTTGGCTACTCTAGCTCCCTCCTCTATGTGACTATAGGCGGTGATCACCGGTTATAGTGATATTTCAGCTTTTCAGTATTTTGGCATTTGTATGATCCCGTGTCTTGACATTCCCAGATGTGATCCCCAAAATTCTGAGGTGGAGCTTATTTGCACTAGGTCCTTCCTCCACATGACCACATGCAGTGACAAAGTGCTTATGCATAAAGTGCTTTCATGATTTCACATTTCGTGAGTCTGGAGATGAGGCATCTCGACTCTCCAAGTCGCGATCCCCAAAACCCTGAGATTGAGCTAATATCAATGGTCCATAATCTCGATGAATCTACGGTCCATATATCATCATGAATTCACATCTCGCAATTCCTTCGATGGAGGTGCTTGTCGCTCCAAGTCGCGATAGGCGAAACTATGAAATGGAGCTCATATCAACGGTCCAGAACACACCTTGATCTGATAGCTGGGATTAAATCGTGATTTCGCATATCACAATTTCAGTGGTCATGTTACTTGCCTCTCCAAGTTGCGATAGGCGAAGCTCCGAGATGGAGCTGGATCAATGGTCCAGAACAAACCTCGATCTGACGGCTACGATTAAATTGTGATTTCGCATATCGTGATTTCTTCCACCTTCGTGATTTCACCGCTTCACGATTTCGTCCACCTTGCGATTTCATCACTTTGCGATTTCGCTATTCTTGCCATCGTTGTTCTTTAACATCGCTGATCTTTGTCATCGTTGATCTTTTCCATCGTTGATCTTTTTCATCGCTGATATTTGCCATCGCTAAACTTTGTCATCATTGATCTTGCCATCAATGACAAGCTTACTCCCAACTGTAAACCTTCCAACAATATCCCCCTTTGGCATTGATGACAACAAAGGCACCCCTGTTCTTTTCTCCCCGTTTGACATCAATGTCAAAGAAAACATGCTCCCCCTGAGCTGTTTCATTAATTTTAGGAGGTATTAGATATGAAACCAATACAGGACTTCCTCTAATAGGATGGACTCTCTTAGATGTGAGATGGGATGACACCCAACTTCTGTCTGAGATATTCAAATGGTTTCTTTGCTAGAGGTTTAGTAAATATGTTTGCAATTTGTTTTGTAGTGGGAATGTAATTGACCTGAACAATCTGATTGGTGACTTGCTCTCTCAGAAAATGATATTTTATGGGAATATGCTTGGTCTTGGAGTGGAATATGGGATTTTTAGACACACTGATGGCACTAGTGTTATCAAAATGAATTGGGATCGGTGCAGTGTATTTTACCTCCAAATCTGCAAGTGTCTGAATCATCCATAATACCTGAGTGCAACAGGCAGTAGCAACAATGTACTCTGCCTCTATGGTTGATAAAGAAATGGAACCTTTCTTTTTACTAAGACAGGCTACTAAGGAGTCACCCAGGAAGAATGCTCCTCCATTGGTGCTTTTTCTCTCATCAACACAGTTTTCCCAATCTGCATCTGAATAAGTAGTCAGCTGAAGATTTTGATTTCTGGGATACCACAGACCATAATTCATTGTTTCTTTCAAATACCTGAATTTCCTTTTGACATCTTGCAAATGACTCTGTTTAGGTGCAACCTGATATCTTCCTACCATTCCTACAACATGCATTATGTCTAGTCAAGATGCTTTGATGTACAACAGGCTTCCTATCATTGATCGATATGAGCTTTGATCAACATCAGGTGAATCATCATCCTTGGTTAATTTACATCCAGTTACCATAAGTGTACCCACAAGTTTAGAATCTTCCATTTGAAACCTTTTTGACATTTCTCTTAGATATTTTTCTTGAGAAATGAACATCCCTTCGAGCCTCTGAGTAATTTGCAGACCAAGAAAAAATGACAGTTCTCCTATCATAGACATTTCAAATTCAGACTCCATGGTAGAAGCAAACCATTGTACTAATGAATCCTTATTACATCCAAAGATGATGTCATCTACATAGACCAGTATGATGAGAAAATTATTATCCTTTGTTTTAATATATAGATTGTTGTCAGTTGTTCCTCTCTTGAACCCTTTGTCTTTGAGATATGTATCCAGTCTGTGATACCAGGCTCGAGGGGCCTGTTTTAAACCATATAAATATTTATTCATCTTGCATACTAAGTCAGGGTTATCAGAGAGTTTGAAACCCTCTGATTGTTCCATATAGACTTCTTTACTTAAATCTCCATTTAGAAAGGCTGACTTGACATCCATTTGGTAGACTTTAAACTTTTTATGACAAGCATAGGCAAGAAACATTCTGATAGCTTCTAATATTTCTACTGGCGCAAATGTTTCACCAAAATCCAGTCCTTCTATCTGAGCATAGCCTTTATAGACTAACCTTTCTTTGTTCCTGATAACTTGTCCTTGCTCATTCAACTTATTCTTAAAGATCCATTTGGATCCAATGATGTTTTTACCTTCAGGTCTTTGAACCATCTCCCACATATTGTTTTTCTCAATCTGATCAAGTTCATCATTCATTGCTTTAACCCAGTGATCATCTTTGTTGGCTTCATTGAAATTCTTGGGTTCCAGCATGGATATGAGAGTTATATGAGATTGTTTGGTGGTTTTGATTAGCTTTCTCCTGGTTTGTACACCTTTGTATTTTTCTCCAATTATTTGACTTGCAGGATGATTCTTTTGAATGATTCTGGAGGAGGAATTTGTAGTTGACTGCTTATTTGAGTCTGTCTGAGTGTCTAAGTCTTCATTTGATTCAGAGTCTTTGTTTTCTAATTCTTGGACCTGTTCATCTTCAGCTTTAGCTGTGTCTTCTGTAGAAGACTCATTACTGTATACCTCTCTTGCTGGGATTCCTTCATCAATTTTTACATCAATACAATCAACCATTTTATGAGGCCTCTTATTATAACATCTATTTCCTTTACTGTTTGTAGCATACCCTAAGAAGATACCTTCATCAGCCCTGTCATCATATTTGTCGAGGTTCTCATCATTATTCTTTATGTAACATTTACTCCCAAAGACTCTGAAGTGTTTGATTGAGGTAGGTCTTCCAAACCATAATTCATAAGGTGTCTTGTCACTTTGTGGTCTAAGGTGGGATTTGTTAAGTACATGGACTGTTGTGTGTATTTCTTCTACCCAGTAGGTTTGACCAATGTTCTTCTCATTCATCATTGACCTGGCCATTTCTTGCACTGTTCTATTTTGCCTCTCAACAACTCCATTTTGTTGTGGAGTTCTTGGGATTGTGTATTCTCTCTTGATCCCATGTTCATCATAGAATTACTTGAAGTCTCTTGACATAAAATCTCCTCCCTGATCTGATCTTACTGCCTTTAACCTCTTGCCTGTTTGAGTCTCTGTTAAAGCCTTAAATATTTTAAACTTCTCAAATGCTTTAGCTTTTTCTTTGAGAAAGGAAACCCAAGTAAGTCTGGAGTAATCATCGATAATCAACATGAAGTAGTTTTCTTTCCCTGTGCCTTCCTATATTGATGGTCCACATAAATCCATATGAACAAGTTGGAGTGGTTTCTCTGTTGAAGTAAAACTCTTGGACTTAAACTGTGTCTTGTTTTGCTTCCCTACTTGACAGAGTTTACACATTGAATCTTGGGGCTTTGATATTCTCGGAAGATCTTTTACTTCCTTGAGGTTTTTGAATTTGATTAAGTGGTCAAAGTTTAGATGTCCAAGTCTCCTATGCCATAACCAACTTTCATCATGTTTTCTTAGATGAAATTCTTCTCTATTTTCTTTCAGCACATATACATTATTTTATGTCCTTATGCCTTTGGCCACCACTTGTCCTGAGTTTACAGACTTTATCTTGCAGTCCTTGGACGTGAACAACACTAAGCATCCTTTGTCACACATTTGACTTACACTAAGCATATTATGTTTCATCCCATCCACAAGTAGAACATCTTGAGATTTTCCTTTTCCATTACTTAAGCTCACCATCCATTTGCCCTTTATTTTCCCTGGAGCATCATTTCCAAAGGTTACATTTCCTAATTTGCTTTCACTTAGAGATAGAAACTTGCCTTTGTCTCCTGTCATGTGTTTGGAGCATCCACTGTTTATATACCAAGGGTTCATTTTTCTTTGAGCGGACAACACTAATCCACACTTGTCACTTTCCTTCTTCTTCCAAAACTTGACATTTTCAGCAGGAGATTTCGAATCTGGTTCATATTCCCTTAAACGACAATCAATAGATTTGTGTCCATAGTTATGACATATGTAGCATTCAATCTCATTGTTCAACAGGTCAAACTTACTGGTGCAACGTTGTCTACTCATTGACTATTGATTATTTCTTGACCTCTTTAGTTGCATGTCCCTGGACTTAATTTGGCAGTTGGCAATCAGTGAAGGTTTGTTACTTGGTTGCATCATTCTTTGTTGTGGTAAGTATTTATTCCTTTGAAATCTTAATTTCTCATGTCTAAGTCTTAAGGAACAATTTACATCTTTGTGACCAAAGTTATCGCAGTAGAAACAATAGCCATAGAAGAATTCTTTGTACCTGGGAAATGGTTGTCTGTTTTGAGAAAATCGATTTCTTCCAGACTGATGATGTCATTCAGTGGTGAGCACATTACTTCTTTGTTCTACAGATTCAGATCTGGCATCTTTTTCTTTACTCGACCTAGGCGGCTGATTGTCTTCCTTTGTTTCTGCAGGATTGTTATTGTCATTAATTGTACTTTTGACAAACTTGATGGGTTCTTCATTTCCTAGCTTACCACTGTTAACGGATAAATTCGTGAGTGCAGACACAGACCAATCTCCCTAGATCCACCTGGATCTAGAACAAAACGAGACAGAACACTACTCTTTCCCTAGATATAGATTATTGAACGAACTAAGAGAAATGGATAGTGGACATACCTTGTTAACTCTTTCCTTAAATCTCTGTTGTTCTTTGCTTCGCTTCAATGCTCTTGTGCCATCCAATCACAACAGTACAAACCAATCGAAGTACAAGCAAATTAATGTATTCAATACCTAGTCTATACATGTGATCAAGGAATCATGTAATAAGATGACATCATCATTATGGGAAAG
>ML778605.1:461278-509272 GCA_009831015.1 Picea engelmannii | reverse complement strand
CATTCGAAAGCCAACTCATCCTTCTAGAATATTCTTTCTAGAAGGATCGAGAACTCATCCATTTTCCTTCTTTAGAAACATGTCCGCACCCTGACTTCAAGTACAGTGCGAGAAGTTCGCAGTCAAGATGAAGGCAGCCTGCGAGAATTAAGGATTCTCGCAGGAGAGTATATATGCAGCCTACGAACTATCTTTTAAACTATGCTTTCTAGAAACTGACAAGTGTAACCTTTCTCATGAAAATGTTCTTAATAAAGAGTTTGATTTTCTATTATCATGACACTATCATGACATCATCCCGATGACCAAAAATGTGGATAACAACCACTGCTTGATCCCTCTTCATACCCCAAGCCAGTTTTCATCTTTGGATTCCTTTGTTGATTTAGACTGGTGGCCAATCCTTCTGAGGCTTTGATACTTGATAGATTTTGATTATACAAGGCTTGAAAATTCTCCATTTCAATCCTCGTTTGCACTACTTCTTGTTCTAATGCTTCACATCTTGCCTTCTTTTCTGATAGATGTTGTTTCAGAATCTCTTCGATTTTATTTGCCTCTTCCAATTCTACTTTTAGTAGGACAAAGTATTCATCAGGTTATTTACTGTCTTTCTCGAACTGTATCAACAATTGTCTTTCCTTTCTGTTCTTGATTCTTAGTTTGTCAATCTCTTCCAGTGCACTGATCAGTTCTCCTTCCATGTCAACCACAGCTTCTTCTTCATCACTTCCCGTGATTTTATTATCATAATCCTCTTTGGCCATAAGTATTAATTCATTTAGTTTATCTTCAATAGAAGATTCATTTTCTTCATCATCTGAAGGATCATCATCATTGTTTACGCACAGACTTTTCTTCTTAAAGTTTTTCTTTTTAAATAAATTTCTGTGTTTGTACTTCTCCTCATCATCACATGTCTGATCCTTTCCTTTGTGGGGACATTTATTTGCAAAATGACCTATCCTACCACAGTTGCAACATTTTAAAGGTAGTTTACCTTTGTATTTGCCTGATCCCTTCTTTAGTATCTTCACAAATTTTGCTTCAATTTCATCGGGCTCAGAATCCTCATTCTTGTCTGCTTTAAATGATGCTTCTCTCGAGGTAGGTTTATCTTTAACTATTCTCATTTCATATGCAGTCAATGTTCCTAGCATTTGATCAAACCCCAAGGTTTTTAGATCATTAAGTTCTTCTATAGTAGAGACCTTCGGGTTGAACCTATCTGGGAGAGATCTCAAGATTTTCTGAACTAAAGAAGGTTCATCAATTGTTTCACCTAGTGCCTTCATTGCATTTACCATTTCTTCTACTCTTAGAAAGTATTTTCCAACAGTTTCATCTTCCTTCATCTTCAACTGTTCAAACTGTATTCTATAGGTTTGAAGCTTTGCATCCTTTACTTTCTCATTATCCTCATAGTTGCTAATGAGTTTGTCCCACATTTCTTTGGCAGTTCCTAGGTGCATAACTTTTACGAATTATGATTCTGCAAGCCCACTCAAGATAGCATTCATAGCCTTAGCGTTGAAGATAAATTCTAGTTTGTCATCCTTATTAGCTAGCACAACTGGATTTACATAACCAGTATCTACCACATCCCAGACATCTGCACCTAACGCCATTATGTAGGTTCTCATTCTAACTTTCTAGAAGGCAAATTTTGTTCCATTGAACATAGGGGCCTTATTAGTTGAATTTCCTTCATGGCTTGACATGTTTAAGCTCTAGGATCTACCCTTAGATAAAAGGGGCTGGCTCTGATACCAATTGTTGAACAACTGAGAGGGGGGGTGAATCAGTTGTCACTGTGCTGAAACAATTATGCTTCTTTTGAAATATTTACAAGGCACTCAATGATGATCATAATAATGCAGGGAAATGAACAATGGAACATTCGGCATCAGTCACATATATGAGAAACACAGAGATAGATATTTCCCAAGGAAACCCATACTGGGTAAAAACCTCTTATTCTTTATATGATAAGTATTATTTACATTCTTTACATTATCATACATTTGAGCACCAACTCATTGTGAGGCTACAACCTCTGTTTTGCAAGCTGCAACTTGTTGAGAGCACCAACTCTCTGTTTTTCTCTAGCACCCACTAGAAGGAAGCACCAACTCCCTGGTTTCTCTAGCACCAACTAGAAGGAAGAACCAATTCCCTGTGTTCAAGCACCCACTTGAACCTCTGAGGACACCAGTCCTCCCTAGAACCTCCCAACCTCCCTGGATTATAAATATGAAATATTGAAACCTGTTATAGTGATATAGTGTTCAATAACATCTTACCAGTCTCATCACTGTTCTGCAATATTTTTCTACTCAGACTTCCTTGTTGTCTTCCAGCATGCATCCGCTGCACATTCTTCTCTTCTACTTTTATGCTCTGTGCGCCATGTCCATTCACTGCACAGTTCTTCTTCTGTTCTTTTTAGCTGTTGCACTCTGATCTTTCTTCATGCATGAATCACCTTCAACAACATCCACAACAATCCCAAATACAACAACAACCACATCTCTTCTTTGTCTGTGTATTTATAGCTTTTGTGCATGCAATGTGTGCAATACCTCTGCATACTCACACCGCACCGATATCCTCCACAACTCAAGTTCTCTATCTGATCATCATCATGACTCTTCATCTTCTCTGGTCGTTTTTCCACTCATTCAACATCACTGTATGTTATTCCGCGATTCCTCAGCCTCTTTGGTAGTTAAGACTCTTCGTCTTCTCTGTGACAGTCGAGCTCACCTTCTCTGTTCCAGTTACAAGCTTCAATGCTCATCCAGCTGTCAATCACCTCCACAAGCATCTTCATCCCTCTTGAATATTCCTAGAGACTCTTCATCTCCTCTGTCAATCACCCCGAAGTGTCTTCGAGTCCTCTGGTAGACACCATCAGTGGTTCTGGCAGTTACACTATGACGTGCAACAGTAGCCCTCCAATCTCCTTCAGTTTCATCTGCACCGTTGGATTAGTTGTGATTTATGAGTTTCACACTTTTGCAATTCAAATATTCTGCGATGAGGCATCTTGAATCTTCATGTTGCGATCTCCAAAAAAGGAGCTTCACTACTCTAGCTCCCTCCTCTACGTGACTACAGGCGGTGACCACCGGTTATAGCGATATTTCACCTTTTCGGTATTTCGGCATTCGTATGATCCCATGTCTTGACATTCCCAGATGCGATCCCTGAAATTCCGAGGTAGATCTTATCTGCACTAGGTCCTTCCTCCACGTGACCACACATGGTGACAAAGCACTTATGCATAAAGCACTTTCATGATTTCACATTTCGTGAGTCTGGAGATGAGGCATATTGACTCTCCAAGTCGCGATCCCCGAAACCCTGAGATGGAGTTGAGATCAATGGTCCACAATCTCGATGAATCTACGGTCCAGATCTCATCGTGAATTTGCATCTCGTGATTCCTTCGATGGAGGTGCTTGTCGCTCCAAGTCACGATAGGCGAAACTCCGAAATGGAGCTCAGATCAATGGTCCAGAACACACATTGATTTGATGGCTAGGATTAAATAACGATTTCGCATATCACGATTTCAGTGGTCATGTTACTTTCCTCTCCAAGTTTTTATAGGCGAAGCTCCGAGATGGAGTTGGATCAACGATCCAGAACAAACCTCGATCTGATGGCCGTGATTAAATCGCGATTTCGTCCACCTTCGTGATTTCGCCACTTCGTGATTTTGCCACTTCGTGATTTTGTCCACCTTGTGATTTCATCACTTCATGATTTCCCTATTCTTTCCATTGTTGTTCTTTGCCATCACTGATCTTTGTCATCACTGATCTTTGCCATCACTGATCTTTGTCATCGCTGATCTTTGTCATCATTGATCTTTCCATCAATGAAAATCTTACTCCCAACTGTAAACCTTCCAACAAAAGGAATATTATATTAATATTTATTAAGTATAAAGTATGGATAATTATCTTATCCTAAGTTCTAAAGAAGAGGACAAGTGGGCCAAAGTAGCTCCCAACATGACAAGTGTTAATTTGGGGACATGCATACATATAGTTTGGACTTAGTTCATTTTCCATCATCCCTTCCATCATTCAGTCATTCAGTCAATCATCCATGAACATTCACACACTCATTGAGCTATCCTTCATACCTTCATGTCACTGTACCTGAACCTGTATCCATAGCCATACTAGTTTGTGTAGTTGGTTAGCTTGGGAGATGGATTGAAGAAGTGGGTTGTCAGGCTCGTGGGATATTGAAGAGGTGGGTTGTCAAGCTCATGAGAAAATATCTACGGCTGAGAGAATTGTTGGGAATTGTTTTCCTGAAGGTGCTAAACAACAACTACAGGGATCTGAGACTTCCTATGTGGCCTGTTGTATAAGCCTGAAAAGGAAGTGGGGCAGCCAAAAGACTGTTGAGCAGAGAAGGAGAATACTTCCTGGGGTGAGATAGGCATGTGGGAAATGAGGGACTGTAGGCTGCTAGTTTGAGTAGGCACATGTGATGGAGTATTTTCTCTTGTCTATGATCCATTAGCCTGGTTAGGAATCCCTTTTATTGGGTGGTGTTTAGTCCCAACTCAGGGGTGACCCACTACTGAGAGTGATGAGCAGTGTGGTCTAAGGTTGGGAGGTTTGTGGAAGGTATGCACGCAGTTGGTGATATTCTTACCAAGATAAGTGTCAATTGTGTGATACATTACATGCTGCATTATTATTTACATGTTTATTTTTATGGGTTTATCCTATGTGTGGTTATAGCTTTCTTTATATTTATGGGTATTTCCTGTATATGTTGCATATATATGTTTACTGTCATTTCCATATGAATCTATTCATTTATAGTATGTATTTGTCTGTTTACGTTTTATATATAAAGTTTCGCAAGAATTCTGTGTGTGTATGTTTTAATTGCATGCAATTCAAATTTTTTATGTGGCATAGATCAATTGGATGTTGGGTATGTTACAGTATGTTGAGTAGAGAATGAAAGTGTTTTCGGGAGTAGCATACCTTGGACTAGGTGTTCGGGGATGTTACATAGGTGAGAGAGTCTTAGGATTGTCTTAAAGTTAGTTCCCAATGGCAGAGTGATGGAGTTCATTTACCATTGCTTAACCATGCATACTTCTTTTTATCTTTTCCTACAAGAAATGTTGTACATCAGGACAAGTTTTAAGATTTAGTAATTTTATTTGTTGTTTGTTAGATCATCACCCTGACTGGGTAGAATGCCCCACTGCCAACAAGCCTATTCAGTACTCCGACAGGTTTACCTAGTCATACCATAGGCCAGTACCTGCTTCCAACAAACCTGTTCAGTATCCCGACAGGTTATCCTCTTACACCCTTTTACAACAGAGGCCGGTCCACCATATTTTAAGATTTTTGTATAAAGATTTCTTTTTGAAAGAAGATGGGAAGGCAGCTCTGAATTTTTTTATTTAGGACTGGGATGGTATTTATTTTATAGGATGAATCTTCTTTATGTATTCCTTATAGATTCTCCTAATGTAAGGGATACTTAAGTGGATGTAGCCTATCTAAAGATATGGTATAATCAAGCATTTTTAGTGTGTAGTGGATGGTACCATTGGAAAAGAACAAAAAGGTATCTTCAAGCCCTACTCAGTTTATTATTTTTTAAAGTTATATAGATGTTTCCATGGCTAACCACTAATCAAACCTTCTTGCTACTCTTTCATAAAGATACTTTACTCACTTACTTAGGGTTCCTGGGGAAATTGTATGAGTAACCTATAGGTTTGATAAGACAAGGTGTCACTTCCTTATATCCTCTATTGGTGGAGGTTATGAGCAATTTCCATTCAAGATGCCTTGAGAGAAAGGAAGATAGAAATCTTTTAAAAATGGCTAATTTAAAGCAGACAATTTCTAAGCATAATCAAAATTCATTATCCAGTTGATTCTCAAGCAAACAACAGAGTTGTAATATAGCAACATCTTCTTCCGAAGTAAAATACTTCCCTTTTTGTCTCCTTGGAGTTGTCCACTTGTTGTTAGATGAATACCTGCAAAAAGTTTCTAAAACTGTTTGTCAAAAACCACACTCTAAAATATCAAAAACTAATGAGATCAATGAGATCAAGTCACAGGAACATGTATCTCATAGTTTTTTTATTAAAAATAAAATGTAAAATGAGGCTGAATTAGACTTTAAGCTAAACTAACAACATGCAACTTTTATTTGTTATCATACTCTACCTAAAAAGAAAAGAAAATATTTATTCAAGTGTAATAACTTTTCCAATGTAACCATGTGCGAAGAAAGATAAGAAACATACCCATATCCACATATGAAAAAGATACCGCAGTGATTACCTGGATATGAAGAACCAACCAACCTACTTGTTTTGGCATCAGAAGGTGTTGAAGAAGAGAATAGTATTGTGGCCTGATGACCTCTTGAAACCAAATGTCAATGTAATCTTGATTTTCATCAACAATAATTTATATGCTCTCCTTCATAATGTTATGTAGGTCTTCTTCTTCTGAATGATTGATTTCTGAATTACATAAAGGATATATTGAGATGGATGTTGAGAACTCCTCAATCTCAGGTCTTGTTGATTGCTCTCCACCGGATGTAGTCCATAATGTTTCATCTTCCTTCGCAGTTTGGCAAGGAAAATCATTTTGTAGATCATAGGACCTTGATTCTTCTAATATTTCTGGAGAGGTAGACAAGTTCTTAACTATTGTCAAGATGACTGAAAAGAAGAAATACCAACTGTTGCTAGGATTTAAGAGAGTTCTTCCAAACTAATGGTCACTTTTGAATTCATTATGTTGGTTGATGGATCCTTACTCAAACAGGGATTAGTGTTTGGGGTTCTTAAAAGACGAAAAAAATAATAATTTATTATTATATATATTTTTAATATTTTAATCACAACTACCTAAAAAATGAAATACAGATTTAAAGCAGATTTGCGCAAACCAAACACACCATGCTTGCATAAAATAAATCACACTTGTAGGAAAGAAATCAAAGAATAAAATAAAATATGATTGTAGGAACGAAAGAAAACTCACACATGTATGAAAGTAAACACACTTTGCGAAAGGGAGGCACACTTGCATACAAGAAATAAAAGAAAACACTCTTGCAGTAAAATAAGCACACTGGCAAAAAAAAAAAAAATGCGGGAAAATAAACACATTGTGCAAGAAATAAATCAAGCTTGTGGGAAAATAAAAACACTTGCGGGAAAGTAAATTTCAAGAAAGTAAACACACTAAGAAAAGTAAGAAAAGTAAGAAAAGTAAGAAAAGTTGCAAAAAACGTAAACACTCTTGCGGAAAGGGAACACCAAGGATTTGGAGCAACCCACTAAAATGGATGCGCAGATTCTTACCTCTTGTCTTAAAGTTTATCCTCCCCCTTGTTGTGTAATTAAAATCAGCCTACCTACCTAAGCTATAGTCCCTTTTAGCACCTCCCTGACAACAATGCCAAAAATTTTGAGTAAAATATATGCTATCTATTTCGACATTAAATTGTGAACTTGGGGCGCGTAGGTTTCGAGGTGCCAGCACTGTATGTGCAGGTCTAGAGCTCTAATATAGCCCAGCCTAGCCTAATATAATATAATTCCAATAAAATCAAATAATGAAGAGATTTAATTTAAATTTACAGAGTAATCTACAACTATGAATGGTGAGCTCATTATTCTAAATAATCAAGTCTTGAAGAGCAATCTATCACTATGAACAATTAGTTTAAACAAGAAACTCTTTGAATAAGCAAGAAATCTTTGAATAAGTAAACACTCCTTCAACATTAATTCTTCAAAGTGAACCCTATATTAAGACAAACTCACAATTACTCTTATCTTACAGGGAGCAAACCCTATCCTTACACTAATCTACTATAGTCTATAAACCTTGTGCAAAGAGAATTAATAATTAATAATTAATACTTTAATTATTCTTACACTAATCTGATGTTGAAAAATACTCTGTACAGAATTAATAATTCAAGAAAATCTACAAAATCATAACTAATGCTAATTAGAAATCATAATTCAAATCCATAACTAAGATATCATTGAAAATCATAATCTTGGAATTAACTAAGATATCATTGAAGATCATAATGCAAAATTATAACTAAGATGCTACTGAAAATCATAACTCAAAATCCACTTATATCTTATCATGATAAAGCTAGAGACAAAATTAATCAAGCTAAGAAAACCTACAGAGAGTATTTAAAAAACATAACTTGATAAATGAATGTTGTCTAAATAACTATTATGCAGAGTCATTTACGACTTGAGAGAAAAAGACATGACAACATAATTAAAAAGCTTTTACACAAGTGAACTACAACCTGCAAAAAAAATGTTAGAAATCAAATATAAACAATAAACATGGATGTCCATACATGTTCTGTGACATGCACAATTCAGGAAATGAGTTGCAAGTTAGAGAAGATACACATGGATGTGAATTAAACAAGCAATTTGAAATTAAAAATATATACATAGTGAATGGAATTTAAACAAACAATTTCGAAATTGAGGAGATATGAAAGGAAATCATATGGATGAAAATATATTTACTGATATAAAGAACTACCCAGACCACTGGTGGGCCCCCTAGAAGGTCGTGGAACTACTCCAATGCACTATGCAGTCACCAGCTTAGAAAAACTTTAATATTCATACCAAAACAGAGTTTTTACAGAGTGAACTGATACAATGGTTGTGTATAAAAATCGTCCCTTGGTGGAATATACAAGCCAGTGTTTATAGATTTTGTACATAGTTGAGAGGTCGACCTCTGATCCTCTCAGAATAGTATATGCATAATAAAATTAGGTACATCATTAAACATCAAATTATGTTGAGGAATATTCAGTAAATGCTTGAAATGGAGTGAGTAAATAGGCCATGGATCTCAAGCATCTTCAATGGCTGGAAGCAAATTTTGGTAGGACACCGAGCAAAAGGGATCCCAAGGGAGAAAAACCCATGTGCTATAATTTCATAATGGTACCCCAAGATATACCGATCACCAACTCCTCTGCACTTAGATTGTCGAATGGAGTGGCGGATGCCGAATAGAGGACCGATAAATTCTCTCAATCCATCCACAATTTCAGGAAACAACCTCCATGGGAACTAATTAGGAATATTATGCACAAAACCCATGTGCCAGATTTTTATGATTGAACGTTATCCTCCAAAAACTTAATCTTGAAGTTTCTTGCCTGTAACAGTGTCGGATGAAGGTCTGTATGGCTTATAACTGTTAAATCCATGAATTGTAATTATGCCCAGACATTAATTCAGAAACAACACTTGAATCCTTTGAGATAATGTAAAAATAACTGTAATAATGGGATTATTACCTTGCTTAGATATCAACATGATGCTAAAAGAGATTAGGATAAAACGATCCCGAAAAGAAGACAAGAAAATCCAAAATGCACTGATATGCTTGAATTTTCATTTAAATATATAAACTAAATAGTGGTAAAAGATGATCAAAATAGGAGATCATCACCTCTCTTTGCAACAAAAGCAAGTGGATGGGATCATGGAAGAATATAGAGACATATTCTACTCACCTACTGGGGTACTTATGCACTGCCAAGTCAAGCATCCAATTTATATGACCCTTGGTGCACCTCTACCTAATGGACCAGTCTATCATTGCTCGCCGATGGAAAATGACAAAATCAGGCATAAGATCCAAGAGATTCTTCAAAAGGGGCACATCAAAGCCATCTCCTCCCCTTGCAGAAGTTTGATTGTACTGGTGTCGAAGAAGGGTGGGACTTGGAGAATTTGCATTGATTACAGAGCCTTAAACAAAATCAAAGTCAGGAACCGGTACCCAATTCTCAGGATTGATGACCTTCTTGACCAACTCAAGGGGGAAAATTTCTTCAGTAAGATTGACCTAAAGTCTGGCTACCACCAGGTTCCCATCAAACCAATTGATGTATGGAAGATAATCTTCAAATCTAAAGAAGGTCTCTTCGAATGGCTGGTCATGCCCTTTGGCTTAAGAAATGCACCAACCACTTTCATGAGGTTGATGGATGATGTATTGAGACCCTTCACCCACTCTTTTTTGGTGGTATATTTGGATGACATCTTCATCTTCAAAAAAAATTGGGAGCAGAATATGCAGCATATTCAATAGGTTTTGATCACTCTGCGGAAGCACAAGCTATATGCCAACTTGGAAAAATGCTCTTTTGGCATGAACATGGTCCAATAATTAGGCTACAAGCCTACATTGTTGATGAGCATGGGGTACATGTTGATCTAGCTAAGATCCAAGTCATCCATGACTGACCATCCCCAACCACACTAACTGAGCTTTGAATATTCTTGGGACTGGCCAACTTCTACCGATGGTTTGTGTTGGGATTCTCCGATATTGCATGGGCCCTCAGCCAGGTGACCAAGGGTGTTGGCAGGGAAACATTCATGTGGGGGAAGGAAAAAGAAAGAGCGTTCGATGATCTGAAGCATCGCTTGTGCTCATCTTCAATACTCTCCTTTCCTTTTCAACAACCGTTCAAGATTGAGACTGATGCATCTGACTATGTTGTAGGTGTAGTTCTCACTCATCATGGTCATCGAATAGCATACCATAGTGAGACACTCTTAGATACTCTCTAGAAATACCCCACCTATGAAAAGGAAATGTATTCCATTGTAAAGTCCTATCGTCGATGTAAACATTACATTCTGGGAAAGGAGACGATCATCCACACTGATCACAAGCCTCTACAGTTCATACAGACACAGGGGAAATTGTAGAATGACCACCATCAGAATTGGTCCACCTACCTACAACAGTTCCATATCAACATCAACTATAAAATAGGGATCTCAAATCATGTCATTGAATGCCTTAGTCGACCTCTCGTGGCTTCACTCACCACTGTGCTCCATTCCCTTGGACATGAGGCATCTGAGTGGCCCAACTTTATCAACAAGATCCATACTTTTACACCACCTATCATCTCTTGGGTACAGGCACAACTGTCATCAATTTTCACATCTAGAATGGACTATTATGTCATCTGGGCCATCTTTGTGTTCCTACAAGAGAGTGTGCAAAGCTGATTTAGGAATCCCACTACAGTCAGATGGTAGGACATTTTGGCATGGAGAAAAATATGGCCATTCTTCAGAAACATTTTTATTGGACAAAACTTCAACATGACGTTAGAAAGTATATCAGATCTTGCACTACTTGTTCCATTTCAAAGCTAGCCATCAATAAGTAAGGCTTATACACCCCTCTTCCTACTCTCGCGAATCCTTGGGAATCCATCTCAATGGATTACATGTCTGGCCTTCTGTCCACCAAGCAAAGAAATGATTGCATATTTGTGGTCGTTGATCAGTTTTCGAAGATGGCCATCCTCACTATTGGGTCTCAAAATAGTCCCTATTCTTACTCCATTATTCACCAATACCTTGACATTACTTCCATATTACCTTCATGTCACCTTCATTCCACCTCCACATCATTACATTTATCTCATCATTGGGTTATAACTATGCTTTTCAAATCCCTCCCAAAATAGAAAATGYTGCCAGCTCCTTCCCTTTTGTCTTAATTCCTCTAGAATGATCAATTTAATAAGGCCAAAGTGGCACAGAGTATTCTTCATGCTTAGGGGTTGAGCCCTGATCTTTTTGCAGACCTTAGTTAAACTCTTATGTAAGAAAAAAGGTAAATTGAGGAGAGTTTTACCTGTGAAATGGTCTAGGAGCTTGAAATGATACATCATGAGTTTGTCATACCTTCCCTCCGAGGTTATGTAGAGTTGGATGCCCTTAAACAGATTCTGCCAATCATCTTCTAAATGGGAAACTGACATGCTCTTTTTCCATGCATTATGCATGAACTCTTCCTTCAAATAAGCTCTGAAGTTTAAGTTTTTGGTGGCAGTGGTTTTGAACCAACTCTGGCCCGATCTTGGTAAGCTGGTTGCTGCAGCAATGGCAGCTTCATCTACAATGAACTCCAAGGACCCAACACGAGCCTTATTCCTGTCAAATGTTTTAGCAAAAGCCTTTGTTGTTGACTGGTGGCAACCATTCTGCAACCTCTCAACAAATTCAATGCAACCTGAGTTTGAGAAGTGTTTCTGGACTTCTGGATGCGTCTGTAGGAAAGATATACTGTCTAACTCTTTTCTTAGTAAAGACCCACTGCATCTCCTCACCATATGCAACCCAAAATTCCAAATGATTCTGCACACACAACACAACAAACTGCTATTCTGGCCGAAGTCTTGCGCTGTTGAAATCACTCGGGAGTCGGCTCTGTCTTTCAAAATTAGAAACTTAGCATACATTTGAGAGTTATGCGTGTTGGAGAAGTGATGAACTGATTTTATGTTGTCATCTAGGTAGTACAGCCTCTGTACCTGCGTTAATGGATTCAAATTTTCCATTTTCGGTGCCATGAGTGTGCATCATGCGTCACTGAACAAGATCCTCCTTGTAATCCTATTTTGACGTGAAAACCTGAGTCTCCATCATTACCCACTTTCACCAGCGCATCATTCTGGATTTGCATGATGTGGGATGATCGTATCATCATTAGATTTTTAGAAACATGGATAAAATGCACGTGATTCCCGCTTTCTCCAACTAACGTCCTGTGGGAAAGGATCCTTAACTGTTGAAACTCACCGCTTTCACCAGCGCACCACCCCGTGAGAAATTCTCCTTAGATGTTGGAACTCACCACTTTCACCAGCGCACACCTGCGAGAAACACTCTTTGGATGTTTGAAAATCCCGGCTTTCACCAGCTAACGACCTGTGAGAAATGCTCCTTAGTTGGTGAAAGTTGCCACTTTCACCAGCTAACCATCATATTTTAAGCACGCGTTAGCTGTTGAAAACATTTTATGAAAATTTTGAAGATAAGACTTTTATGGGTCATCTTATTTCTAAGACAAAAATCAAAACCTAAGTCTTGCAACTAGAAAAACTCAAAATCAATTTGAGAAAACTACCAATAGCCATGCTATCCACCACAAAATGTGACCATAGGGACGGGTTCATTTTGGTAGCTAACATTTGGCTCCAACTGGGATGGGCATCTCCCTGTGAGGTGACCAAGAACCTAGCTATACTCAGTAGCCTTATTACAACTTAAAACAGAAATTTGAAAAATAGTTTTGCTAGTACCATTGGGTATGGAGTTATTGAAATGACAGAAATAAAGAAAAAATAACTGAAAAATAATATGTACAAGTAGAACAGGGCTTCAAAGGAAGCCTTATGAGAAATAGATCTTTAGGAAGCGCCTGTTGAAAGGGTCGCCTACTACTTCCTCGCCTGAAAGAGTTTGGACAACAAAGGTGTTGTTTTGCTGCACCGTTGTTATGACAAAAGGACCTGTCCAGAGAGCCTCAAATTTGGCGTGTTTCCCCTTCTCCTGTCTTGTTGCATCCCACTTTAAGATTAAATCCCCTGTTTTGAAGACATTTGATTTGACTTTCTTGTCAAAAGTTTCTTTGATTCTTTTGATGCAATTCTGTTTTTTCCAAGAGCTACTCTCTATCTTGTTGTATTTCTACCAAATTATGAATTCTCCTGGTCAAATCACTTGGTTCAGAATCAGTTTCTTGTAAAAAATTTGCAACTGACAATGCAAGTTGAACAGGAAATATGGCTTCAGTACCATATACCAACTTGAAAGGAGATGTACCAATTGATTTCTTACATGTAACCCTGTCAGCCCATAAAGAAAACTTCAGTTTGGAATCCCAACCTCTGACATTTTGTTTAAGCAACTTCTTTATAATTCTGACTAAACTCTTGTTGGATGACTCAGCTAAGCCATTCCCTTACGGATAGTAAGCTGTGGAATGTATCAGCTGAATTCCCAGCTCTTCACACAATTTCACCAAGTGTTTATCTTTGAATGCAACAATGTTATTAGTGACTATTCTCTTAGGGTAGCCAAATCTGGCGAATATGTTTTCTTGCATAAAATTTATGATGACAGTATGATTGGCGTTCCATGTGGGAATAGACTCAATAAACTTTGTAAAGTAATCGGTGGCAACAAGGATCCACCGGTGCTGACCACTAGAAGGCGGATGAATTTCACCTATGAAGTCCAAGCCCCACTGCTGGAAAGGCCCTGTGACCACTATAGTTTTGAGGGGAAGAGACTTCAGTTGTTGTTTTCCTTCGAACCTTTGACACTTGTCACACGTTTTCACAAACTCATACACATCTGAAAATAAGGATGGCCAGTAGTAACCAGATCTTAAGATTTTATGTGCGGTGGTTTTCCAATAGTGATGTCCCCCACATTCACTATTATGAAATTCAATCATGACCTTAGTTGCTTATTCTTGGTTTACGCACCTCAACAATAAACCTATGGGATTTTTCCAAAACAACGAGTTGTCATTGATGCAAAAATTTATGGCTTTGAGCTTCAAAGCCCTTCTTTGAGTTTTTGTCAAATCTGATGGGACTGATAAAGTTTACAGAAATTGAATAATATGTCTGTACCATTTGCAATCAGCTAAGTGAGATGAGACCTGCATTTTCTCACCTTCTTTATCCTCTGAAGACTGAACATTTTTTGCATTAATGCTCACCAAATTTATTTCAAGCAACCTGCAATTTTCCTCTGCCAGAAGTTTCGCAAGGCCCTGACCTTTCACAAGTTTTGCTGGTTTGATTTCAACATCGAATTCAATCAACCTTGCTATCCACTTACTCCTTTTGCCATCTATGTCAGGTTGGAAAAGCACATCTTTAACTGAACTGAAGGGAACGAAAGCTATTACCTTTGCCTGAAGAATGTAAACTCTGAAAGCTTTCAATGACTTGACAAGTGCATATGCTTGTTTCTCCAACAATTCATACTTTACCTCTGCGTCCCTCAAGACCTTACTGAAGAAGGCAATTGGCTACTCCTGATCATCAACATTTTTCTGCAAGAGTACTTTTACGATTGTATCACTTGAAGCAAATGAAAAAATGTAAAATACCTTGGAGAAATCAGGGCTGATCAAAACAGGGGCTATTGTGATGGCTTCCTTGATGGCATTGAATGAATGTATGGCTGCTTCAGTCCATTTTACCTCAGAGTCCTTTCTCAACATGGCAGTGATATGCTTTGTGAGTTCAACAAAATTTACTATAAACCTTTTGAGAAAGTTTATAGTCCCAAGGAAAGACTGAATGTCCTTCTTTGATCTAGGAAGAGACATATTTTTAATTTCTTCTACCCTCTTTGGGTCAATTTTTACCCCATCAGCTGAAACAATATGCCCAAGCAATTTCCCTTCCTTAAGTGCAAAATTTGATTTTTTTGGATTAAGAGAAATGCCATACCTACGACATTTCAGAAATGTCCTTTTTAAGTGCTGCAAATGAAGTTCATGGATGCTTGAGAAAACGGTGATATCATCGAGATAAATCAGGACGAATTTATCTTTCTCTCCAACGAAAGCAATGTCCATTTCCCTTTGGAATGTCGCTCCTGCATTCATCAATCCAAAGGGCATCTTCTCGTACATAAACGTACCCCATGGAGTGGTAAAAGCAGTCTTTTCTTTGTCTTCCGGATGGACATCAATCTAATTGTATCTGGAAAACCCATCAATAAAAGACATCACCTTTGATCCTGACACCTTCTGCAAAATATTCTCCATTTTATGCAGAGGGTAGTTGTCCTTCCTAGAGAACTTACTCAAATTTCCAAAGTCGACATAGAGTCTGATCTCCCCATTCTTCTTCATGACCGATACGAGATTCACAATCCATTCTGAATACTTGAGGGGAATGATGATGCGGGCATCCAACAGTTTTTTAATTTCCCTTTCCATTGTAGGCAGCAACAAAGGGTTGAAGGATCTAAGCTTCTGCCTGAATGGTTTGGTGTCTTTATTCAAGGGAATATTATACTGAATCACCTCTGTGTCAAAAGTCTTCAAGTCATCATACTGTCAAGCGAAAATGTCCACAAACTCCTTTAGCAATTCTCCATAATCAGCTGTTTTCTTTTCAGTCAAAATGTGAGGCTAAGTTGACATGTTTAGGATCTTGCTCACTAGCCACATTGTACTGCAAAACTTCTGAATCTTTTTCCCCCTTTTGCAATTTGACAGCCACATCATTGTTATCGAACAACCTTTCCAACGGGACCAAACCTTTAGGAATTTTGTTGGTAGACAGCTGAACTATTTCATGTGCTGCGATTTTGATTTTGAACTTCGGCTCCTCAATTTCATTGTCAGTTCATTCTCCTGATCGATCTACAGATCTGCAAACTCATCTATCACTGCAAGGAATCTAGTGAGTTCAACATCATCTTCAAAAACCTTCCAAAATTTTACATTATCAAGGAGAGAGGGCCTATATTTAACTTGAATTTCGTAATTTAATTTATGAGGTAGAGGGGGTATGAATGCACAAGAAGACAAAACCAATGAATCATCCAATTCATTCATTTCTCTAGGTACATATGCAATTTTAAAATCTGCAAAATCGTGAATTGCCTTCAACACTTCATCTCTGTATGCCTTCAGCCTGAGATGCTTTGCTTGAAAGGACTTATTCACCTGCTGAATAATCAAATCTGCATCTCCAAACACCTGAAATTTTTTAATGCTCCTCTCTTTGGATGCATTCAGCCCCAAAAGTAGTGCCTCATACTCAACAATACTATTAGTCACTTTAAAATCGAGTTTAAAGGACAAATGAGAATTTTTCTTAGAAGGGGAAATCAATACCACTCCTGCTCCTGTTGATTCTTTAGTGCAACCGCCATCAAAGAACATGGTCCAAAGATCATCTTCTGCTGTCTTTGTGGGCTGAAACATGGTCTGATCTGTGGGCTTTCTAAGCAACAATGTATTAGGTAATGAATCATCAATTTGCAAAATACAAGATCCCATACCTGTGTCGACCGAATAGATAAGATGATTGGATGGATTTTTATCATCACTGATTACATATGCCAACTGAGATTCCCTGTATAGCCTTCTGTTCACCCCTCCAAAAAAAGGGATAGTAGCGTAGGAGAGATCCATCTGAAGAGTGCCACCTAGTCTCTTCATCCACGATCTTGATAGTAGACATCCAAATTTAGGAGGTATGTCGACCACCACTATATCCATCACCATAGTATTCATTGATACTTGGGTTAAGGTTACAGCCAAATCCTTAATCATCCCAAGAAATTTGACTTTTCGAGAATCAAAAGAGAAAAGGTCATGATAAGACTTGGTGATCTCCAGCCCAAGCTCATCCATGACCGCCTTTGGCATCAAATTATGCGAAGCACCGGAGTCCAACAAATAGTTATGCAGGGTTTTCTCATGAATATTTAGAGAGATGTAAAAGGGAGGACAACTTTCATCTCTGTCTTCTATCATTTGGCCCAGAGTGATGGTTGGATTATCATCATATATGTTGATGATATCAGTAGAAAGGGATACAGATTGAGGATCTAGAGTTTTGAGGATATCCCTTTTGAACATTTCATTTTTCATTAGCTTGACTAGAGGAATAGGAATTTTAATTTTTTGTATTTTAGCCTCAAAATTAAAAGAATATGGAGCTTTATTAGAAGCCTTATCAGAAACCTTTACCTGATTTGAAGGGGCTTCCTGATTTCTTTGTTGTTCAATAGGAGGCTGACTTTCAGGAGTTTGATTCTTGACAGGGGCAATAGTCTTTTTGGGAGGAGCTGATGCTTTCACCTTTGAAGGATTTGCTTGTTGATTCTCTGATATCTGATATTTTTTCTTAACAGGGGCTATTCTCTTTTCAGGAGAGGCTTGTGCATCTTGTTGAGCAGTATCAGATTTAGATCGGAGGTTATATCTATTCTTACCTTCTGTTGTGAAAATGCCATCACCAATAAGATCATCTTCTGTCTGTTCAGTCGTCAATGATTCCTCATAGTCTTGTTGTGTTAGATAAGATTTCCCTGTCTCTTCTCCAACACAATGAATGTCACCTTCTCCACCTTCTTGATCTTCACCATCGTCTTCGTCCATCACAACATTTTGAAGGGGGACCTTTATCCTCTGATCTTCAATAGGATTATTTTATCTTTGCAACATCTGAGTTGGCTGATTATTTCTTCTGAAGTTGTTGGGATTTTGATTCGGATTTCTGCCTGTAGAATCATAAGTGCCTCTTCCCTTCACAGGATGTTTATTTTTTATTTTGAGCTTAGATATCTCAGAGGTTAGAGACTCTAGCATCTTGGCCATTTTATCAAGTTTTGGATCAGCACTTGATGAAGATGAAGCCTCATTCTTTGGTCTTCTCCTATCAGAATCTCCTTTCCGCTTCTGGGAGGCCAGAATATTTGATTCCACCTCAAGGGCATCATCTTGCATGAGAGATAATGTTTGTGACCTCCTTTCTCTCAACAGTAAACAGAAATTTGAGTCAAAAGCATCAGAATATGTGATCTTGGCAGAAGCATCTGACGATTTTATCTCAGCTGGTATTTTTCCATACATCCGGTTAAACCTCTTAGTGAAATCAGATACTGACTCACTACTTTATTTCCTCAAGTTTCCGAATTCTGTGATGTAGTAGACAAAATCTCTTCTGTCACCCCAATGTTTCAGAAATGTCTCATCCAATTGCTCGATTCCGATAATGGAACCAGCAGGGAGTTCTTTGAACCATTTCCTAGCATGGCCATCTAGGCTTTGGACAAAGACTCGTGTCCAAACATCTTCTTCTTTGATATTAAGGTTTTCAGCATAACTGTAAAAAGCCTCAATATGTTCTTCAGCAGACACATCACCTTCGCCTGTGAATTTGGGCATATACTTCTGATAGTCTCCCGTTGGCATGGCTACTACTGGGTTTGGCAATATGAGTGGTGCATACCTAGCAGCTAGGATTTGTTGCATCTTAGTCAAAGGAGGTGGTGCAACCATGACTATCAGAGGTGGGGAAAATGATAGTTTCTTCTTCAAGTCTTAAACACTGGAGGAATGTGAAAGAGGTGAATCTTCTAATGGGAAAGAGGTTTGATAAGCGACTCTGTAAAAATTTGCAAGCTGTCCAGCCAAATTTCCTTCACCTTTAGTAGATAGCTCTTGTAGTAGGTGTTCAACAACAAGGAGGCTAGTATAAATGTTCAAATGATCTTCTTGTTGATGAGAATGAAAAGACTCAAGGGAAGAAGAACTATGGCTTCTTTCTAAAGTCTTGGGTGTTTTTCCGATCAAATTAAAATCTAACAATTTATCATCACTAGTATTTTTCTGTTGATCGAAAATAATTTGTTCTTCTACAGTATTTACAACTGTTTTTTCATCAGTGTTCTCTGGAAAGAACTCAAATTTTTCTGTAGTAGATTTTCCAGAACAGAAAAGAGGATTACCTTCTGTATCTGATCTTGAATTTTGACCTTGAATTGTCTTTCCTTTTCTAAGAATTAGTTCTGGATTGGACACTGGTGTGATCGGTGATTCTTGAGGATTCTCCCTAGTACTGATCCTCTTAGGAGCCATGATGAACTTGTGGAGTCGCCAGATAGATGATTACAACCAACTGAAAATGTCTAATCTTTGTCTATCATCAAAGATCAGCTCTGTGTCGTATCCCAGTAAAGCAGAGCTTGAATTTCGTCTCCCCGACAATGGCGCCAATTTGTTATCCCTCCAAGAAACTCCTTAGGGTTGTAGGCTAAGGATGCTTGGTAACTTAGAAATAATGGTTTTTATGTGTTTGGGACAATGGGATATTTAATGATCAATGAAATAAACAACTCATCACACATCTAATGAAACAGTGCTTTCAGGAAACAATAATCAGATCAAGTATTTTGAAAGGGGGGATGAAGAACACTATTCTTGATTGCCAAATACAACTGAATGTAGGGATTAATGCAAGATAGAGAGGAATCCTTTAATTTCAAGTCTATGAGCTCAATAAAGAGATAACAGTCTTCATGAACTAAAATAAACTGAAACAAAGTACAGAAAAGGAAAGATGGAAAACTCTGATATTGAAAACGAAAGGAAACTGAACTTTATTTCTGCAAAAAGAGTCTATACAGTGGCATAAAATATCTCTCAGTTTGAACCCTTGTCTCTTAGAAAAAATAGGCATTTATAGCCTCTTACAATCAGTTTTACAGATCCTAAAAACATGGATCTGTGTTTAAAAATAGCAATTCAAATCTAACTAAACAACTGGATAATAAAGGCTTAACAACTAAACTAGCATTCGAATTGTCTTCAATCTCAAACTTCGACATATGTATTCTTCAGTCTTTTGGAAATTGTGGTGTCATAAAACATGCATAGGCACCTGTCTTGGCAGATGGATTTCTTCAGTTGTTCGTAGAAGATACTTTAGGAGAGTTGTTTAGCATGTGATTCTCAAAAATCCCCCGAATCCCTGATGTAGAGTCCTTTGCAAGCGAGTTGATATCCCCTTGATACTCTGCAACTTCTTTATAATCTGTAAAAATTGACCTGCTCCGTCCTTGGCTTCCAAAAATGTTTTTCCTGCTTTCACCAACTAACTCGCTTTATAATTCGTTGGTTAGCTGGTGAAAGCGCTACCTTTCACCAGCTAACGGGTCATAAAATTTCGCTTTGTGCTGGTGAAAGATCTGTCTGAGCCAAAAATGAACTTTCACCTCCAAAATGCGATTTCAACAAAAATTCAATGTGTCTCTGATTTATCCCCTTGCATGTTAACAACAACCTGAGCAAGCACTTTCAAATCTGGGTGGGATTTTTTCTTTTTTTTTTGCTTCAATCTTCTGATCCTCCTTTTAAGGCACTTTGCAAGCCACAATAGACTATTGTAATCTTTGGTGATCTTATGTTTTCTTTTCTTCTCTTTAACACTTTCCCGAGCCAGTCTTTCAAATGTAGCATTGCTTTTTGCAAAGTTATCAGACATCTTCTTGTATCTTTCTTTGATTACACGTTCCAAGACCTCTTGCTGACCGATTACCTCTTTTAGATGCTTGATTTTCTGTGTTTTCTTTGACTTAGTGCTCTTTGATGTTTCTCCTTCCTCTGTGTGAGTAAAGGTCTCATAATTCTGTGCAAACTCAGTTGAATGTTCAGGACTTTTGATGACAGGGCTCTCATGTTCTTGCTCTGGTTACGAGTCTGGGTAGGGCAGGTTTAATATGTTTGTTCTCTTCTCTAGAGGATGCTCTGTAGGCTGCTCTGTAGTGGTTTCAAAGTTCAATATTTTCTTTGACCTGTGAGATTTCACACCAGAGATTCTATCTTCTAGAGGTCCTGGTAGGGTCCTCCCCTTCCTCGAACTTCTTTGAGGAGTCAACTGTTTCTTTCCACCTCTCCCCTATTTATTTACGGGATGAGTCTGAGTTTCAAAGCCCTCCCAAAATAGAAAATGATTCCAGCTCCTTCCCTTCTGTCTTAATTCCTCTATTATGATCAATTTAATAAGGCCAAAGTGGCACAGAGTATTCTTCATGCTTAGGGGTTGAGCCCTGATCTTTTTGCAGAGCTTAGTTAAACTCTTATGTAAGAAAAAAGGTAAATTGAGGAGAGTTTTACCTGTGAAATGGTCTAGGAGCTTGAAATGATACATCATGAGTTTGTCATACCTGCCCTGCGAGGTTATGTAGAGTTGGATTCCCTTAAACAGATCCTGCCAATCATCTTCTAAATGGGAAACTGGCATGCTCTTTTTCCATGCATTATGCCTGAACTCTTCCTTCAAATAAGCTCTGAAGTTTAAGTTTTTGGTGGCAGTGGTTTTTAACCAGCTCTGGCCCGATCTTGGTAGGCTGGTTGCTGCAGCAATGGTAGCTTCATCTACAATGAACTCCAAGGACCCAACACGAGCCTTATTCCTGTCAAATGTTTTAGCAAAATCCTCTGTTGTTGACTGCTGGCAACCATTCTACAACCTCTCAAAAAATTCAATGCAACCTGCATTTGAGAAGTGTTTCTAGACTTCTGGATGCGTCTGTAGGAAAGATAGTTTGTCTAACTATTTTCTTAGTAAAGACCCACTGCGTATCCTCGCCATCTGCAACCCAAAATTCCAAATGATTCTTCACACACAACACAACAAACTGCTATTCTGGCCGAAGTTTTGCGCTGTTGAAAGCACTCGGGAGTCAGCTCTGTATTTCAAAATTAGAAACTTAGCATACATTTGAGAGTTATGCGTGTTGGAGAAGTGATGAACCGATTTGATGTTGTCATCTTGGTAGTACAGCCTCTGTACCTGCGTTAATGGATTCAAATTTGCCATTTCCGATGCCATGAGTGTGCATCATGCGTCACTAAACAGGATCCACTTTGTAATCCTATTTTGACGTGCAAACATGAGTCTCCATCATTACCCACTTTCACCAGCGCATCATTCTGGATTTGCATGACGTGGGATGATCGTATCATCATTAGATTTTTAGAAACATGGATAAAACGCATGTGATTCCCGCTTTCTTCAGCTAACGGCCCGTGGGAAACGATCCTTAACTGTTGAAACTCACTGCTTTCACCAGCGCACCACCCCGTGAGAAATTCTCCTTAGTTGTTGGAACTCACCACTTTCACCAATGCACACCTGCGGGAAACACTGTTTGGATGTTTGAAAATCCCCGCTTTCACCAGCTAACGACCTATGAGAAATTATTCTTAGTTGGTGAAAGTTGCCACTTTCACCAGCTAACCATCATCTTTTAAGCATGAGTTAGCTGTTGAAAACATTTTATGAAAATTTTGAAGAGAAGAATTTTATGGGTCATCTTAATTCTAAGACAAAAATCAAAACCTAAGTCTTTCAACTAGAAAAACTCAAAATCATTTGAGAAAACTACCAATAGCCATTCTATCCACCACAAAATGCGACCATAGGGACGGGTTCATTTTGGGAGCTAACATTTGGCTCCAACTTGGATGGGAATCTCCCTGTGAGGTGACCAAGAACCTAGCTAGACTCAGTAGCCTTATTACAACTTAAAACAGAAATTTGAAAAATAGTTTTGCTAGTACCATTGGGCATGGAGTTATTGAAATGACAGAAATAAAGAAAAAAGAACTGAAAAAGAATATGTACAAGTAGAACAGGGCTTCAAAGGAAGCCTTATGAGAAATAGATCTTTAGGAAGAGCCTGTTGAAAGGGCCACCTGCTACTTCCTCGCCTGAAAGAGTTTGGAGAACAAAGGTGTTGTTCTGCTGCACCACTGTTATGACAAAAGGACCTGTCCAGAGAGCCTCAAATTTGTCATGTTTACCCTTCTCCTGCCTTGTTGCATCCCACTTTAAGACTAAATCCCTGTTTTGAAGACAATTGATTTGACTTTCTTGTCGAAAGTTTCTTTGATTCTTTTGATGCAATTCTTTTTTTTCCAAGAGCTGCTCTCTATCTTGTTGTAGTTCTACCAAATTATGAATTCTCCTGGTCAAATCACTTGGTTCAGAATCAGTTTCTTGTAAAAACTTTGCAACCGACAATGCAAGTTGAACAGGAAATATGGCTTCAGTACCATATACCAACTTGAAAGGAGATGTACCAATTGATTTCTTACATGTAACCCTGTCAGCCCATAAAGCAAACTTCAGTTTGGAATCCCAACCTCTGAAATTTTGTTCAAGCAGCTTCTTTATAATTCTGACTAAACTCTTGTTGGATGGCTCAGCTAAGCCATTACCTTACGGATAGTAAGTTGTGGAATGTACCAGCTGAATTCCCAGCTCTTCACACAATTTCACCAAGTGTTTATCTTTGAATGCAACAACGTTATTAGTGACTATTCTCTTAGGATAGCCAAATCTGGCGAATATGTTTTCTTGCAGAAAATTTATGATGACAGTATGATTGGCGTTCCAGGTGGGAATAGCCTTAATCCCCTTTGTAAAGTAATCGGTGGCAACAAGGATCCATCGGTGCTGACCACTAGAAGGCGGATGAATTTCACCTATGAAGTACAAGCCCCACTGCTGGAAAGGCCCTGTGACCACTATAGTTTTGAGGGGAAGAGACTTCAGTTGTTGTTTTCCTTCGAACCTTTGACACTTGTCACACGTTTTCACAAAATCATACACATCTGAAAATAAGGATGGCCAGTAGTAACCAGATCTTAAGATTTTATGTGCGGTGGTTTTCCAATAGTGATGTCCCCCACATTCACTATTATGAAATTCAATCATGACCTTAGCTTCTTATTCTTGGTTTACGCACCTCAACAATAAACCTATGGGATTTTTCCAAAACAACGAGCTGTCATTGATGCAAAAATTTATGGCTTTGAGCTTCAAAGCCCTTCTTTGAGTTTTTGTCAAATCTGATGGGACTGATAAAGTTTGCAGAAACTGAATAATATGACTGTACCATTTGCAATCAGCTAAGTGAGCTGAGACCTGCATTTTCTCACCTTCTTTATCCTCTGAAGACTGAACATTTTCTGCATTAATGCTCACCAAATTTATTTCAAGCATCTTGCAATTTTCCTCTGCCAGAAGTTTCGCAAGGCCCTGACCTTTCACAAGTTTTGCTGGTTTGATTTCAACATCGAATTCAATCAACCTTTCTATCCACTTACTCCTTTTTCCATCTATGTCGGGTTGGACAAGCACATCTTTAACTGAACTGAAGGGAACGAAAGCTATTACCTTTGCCTGAAGAATGTAAACTCTGAAAGCTTTCAATGACTTGACAAGTGCATATGCTTGTTTCTCCAAAAATTCATACTTTACCTCTGCATCCCTCAAGACCTTACTGAAGAAGGCAACTGGCTGCTCCCGATCATCAACATTTTTCTACAAGAGTACTGCTGCGATTGTATCACTTGAAGCAAATGAAAAAATGTAAAATACCTTGGAGAAATCAGGGTTGATCAAAACAGGGGTTGTTGTGATGGCTTCCTTGATGGAATTGAATGAATGTCTGGCTGCTTCAGTCCATTTTACCTCAGAGTCCTTTCTCAACATGGCAGTGATATGCTTTGTGAGTTCAGCAAAATTTACTATAAACCTTCTGACAAAGTTTATAGTCCCAAGGAAAGACTGAATGTCCTTCTTTTATCTAGGAAGAGACATATTTTTAATTGCTTCTACCCTCTTTGGGTCAATTTTTACCCCATCAGCTGAAACAATATGCCCAAGTAATTTCCCTTCCTTAAGTGCAGAATTTGATTTTTTTGGATTAAGAGAAATGCCATACCTTCGACATTTCAGAAATGTCTTTTTTAAGTGCTGCAAATGAAGTTCATGGCTGCTTGAGAAAACGGTGATATCATTGAGATAAATCAGGACGAATTTATCTTTCTCTCCAACGAAAGCAATGTCCATTTCCCTTTGGAATGTCGCTCCTGCATTCATCAATCCAAAGGGCATCTTCTCGTACATAAACGTACCCCATGGAGTGGTAAAAGTAGTCTTTTCTTTGTCTTCCGGATGGACAACAATCTAATTGTATCCGGAAAACCCATCAATAAAAGACATCACCTTTGATCCTGACACCTTCTGCAAAATATGCTCCATTTTAGGCAGAGGGTAGTTGTCCTTCCTAGAGAACTTATTCAAATTTCTGAAGTCGACGTAGAGTCTGATCTCCCCATTCTTCTTCCTGACCGGTATGAGATTCGCAATCCATTCTGAATACCTGAGGGGAATGATGATGCGGGCATCCAACAGTTTTTTAATTTCCCTTTCCATTGTAGGCAGCAACAAAGGGTTGAAGGAACTAAGCTTCTGCCTGAATGGTTTGGTGTCTTTATTCAAGGGAATATTATGCTGAATCACCTCTGTGTCAAAAGTCTTCAAGTCGTCATACTGCCAAGCGAAAATGTCCACAAACTCCTTTAGGAATTCTCCATAATCAACTCTTTGCTTTTCAGTCAAATGTGAGGCTAAGTTGACATGTTTAGGATCTTTCTCACTAGCCACATTGTACTGCAAAACTTCTGAATCTTTTTCCCCCTTTTGCAATTTGATAGGCACATCATTGTTATCGAACAACCTTTCCAATGGGACCAAACCTTTAGGAATTTTGTTGGTAGACAACTGAACTATTTCATGTGCTGCGATTTTTCTTTTGAACTTCGGCTCCTCAATTTCATTGTCATGTTCATTCTCCTAATCGATCTACAGATCTGCAAACTCATATATCACTGTAAGGAATCTAGTGAGTTCAACATCGTCTTCAAAAACCTTCCAAAATTTTACATTATCAGGGAGAGAGGACCAATATTTAACTTGAATTTCGTAAGTTAATTTATGAGGCAGAGGGGGTATGACTGCACAAGAAGACACAGCCAATGAATCATCCAATTCATTCATTGCTCTAGGTACATATGCAATTTTAAAATCTGCAAAATTGTGAATTGCCTTCAACACTTCATCTCTGTATGCCTTCAGCCTGACATGCTTTGCTTGAAAGGACTTATTCACCTGCTGAATAATCAAATCTGCATCTCCAAACACCTGGAATTTTTTAATGCTCCTCTCTTTGGATGCATTCAAACCCAAAAGTAGTGCCTCATACTCAACAATATTATTAGTCACTTTAAAATCGAGCTTAAAGGACAAATGAGAAGTTTTCTTAGAAGGGGAAATCAATACCACTCCTGCTCCTGCTGATTCTTTAGTGCAAGCGCCATCAAAGAACATGGTCCAAAGATCGTCTTCTGCTGTCTCTGTGGGCTGAAACATGGTCTGATCTATGGGCTTTCTAAGCAGCAATGTATTAGGTAATGAATCATCAATTTGCAAAATACAAGATCCCATACCTGTGTCGACCGAATAGATAGGATGATTGGATGGATTTTTCTCATCACTGATTAAATATGCCAACTGAGATTCCCTGTATAGCCTTCTGTTCACCCCTCCAAAAAAAGGGATAGTAGTGTAGGAGAGATCCATCTGAAGAGTTCCACCTAGTCTCTTCATCCACGATCTTGATAGTAGACATCCAAATTTAGGAGGTATGTCGACCACCACTATATCCATCACCATAGTCTTCATTGATGCTTGGGTTAAGGTTACAGCCAAATCCTTAATCATCCCAAGACATTTGACTTTTCGAAAATCAAAAGGGAAAAGGTCATGATAAGACTTGGTGATCTCCAGCCCAAGCTCATCCATGACCGCCTTTGGCATCAAATTATGCGAAGCACCAGAGTCCAACAAACAATTATGCATGGTTTTCTCATGAATATTTAGAGAGATGTAAAAGGGAGGACAACTTTCATCTCTGTCTTCTATCATTTGGCCCAAAGTGATGGTTGGATTATCATCATAAATGTTGAGGATATCAGCAGAAAGGGATACAGAATGAGGATCTAGAGTTTTGAGGATATCCCTTTTGAACATTTCATTTTTCATCAGCTTGACTAGAGGAATAAGAATTTTAATTTTTTGTATTTCAGCCTCAAAATTAAAAGAATATGGAGCTTTATTAGAAGCCTTATCAGAAACCTTTACCTAATTTGAAGGGGCTTCCTGATTGCTTTGTTGTTCAATAGGAGGTTGACTTTCAGGAGTTTGATTCTTGACAGGGGCAGTAGTCTTTTTGGGAGGAGTTCATGCTTTCACCTTTGAAGGATTTGCTTGTTGATTCTTTGATATCTGATATTTTTGCTTAACAGGGCTATTCTCTTTTTAGGAGAGGCTTGTGCATCTTGTTGAGAAGTATCAGATTTAGATCGGAGGTTATATCTATTCTTACCTTCTGTTGTGAAAATTCCATCACCAATTATGGCTGCTACTGGGTTTGGCAATATGAGTGGTGCATACCTAGCAGCTAGGATTTGTTGCATCTTAGTCAAAGGAGGTGGTGCAGCCATGACTATCAGAGGTGGGGAAAATGATAGTTTCTTCTTCAAGTCTTCAACACTGGAGGAATGTGAAAGAGGTGAATCTTCTAATGGGAAAGAGGTCTGATAAGAGGCTCTGTAAAAATTTGCAAGTTGTCCAGCCAAATTTCCTTCACCTTTAGTAGATAGCTCTTGTAGTAGGTGTTCAACGACAAGGAGGCTAGTATAAATGTTCAAATGATCTTCTTTTTGCTGAGAATGAAAATACTCAAGGGAAGAAGAACTATGGCTTCTTTCTAAAGTCTTGGGTGTTTTTCCGATCAAATTAAAATCTAACAATTTATCATCACTAGTATTTTTCTATTGATGAAAAATAATTTGTTCTTCTACAGTATTTACAACTGTTTTTTCATCAGTGTTCTCTGAAAAGAACTCAAATTGTTCTATAGTATATTTTCCAGAACTGAAAAGAGGATTACCTTCTGTATCTAATCTTGAATTTTGACCTTGAATTGTCTTTCCTTTTCTGAGAATTATTTCTAGATTGGACACTGGTGTGATCGGTGATTCTTGAGGATTCGCCCTAGTACTGATCCTCTTAGGAGCCAGGATGAACTTGTGGAGTCTCCAGATAGATGATTACAACCAATTGAAAATGTCTAATCTTTGTCTATCATCAAAGATCAGCTCTGTGTCGTATCCCAGGAAAGCAGAGCTTGAATTTCGTCTCCCCGGCAATGGCGCCAATTTGTTATCACTCCAAGAAACTCCTTAGGGTTGTAGGCTAAGGATGCTTGGTAACTTAGAAATAATGGTTTTTATGTGTTTGGGACAATGGGGTCTTTAATGATCAATTAAATAAACAATTCATCACACATCTAAAGAAACAGTGCTTTCAGGAAACAATAATCAGATCAAGTATTTTGAAAGGGGGGATGAAGAACACTATTCTTGATTTCCAAATACAACTGAATGTAGGGCTTAATGAAAGATAGGGAGGAATCCTTTAATTCCAAGTATATGAGCTCAATAAAGAGATAACAGTCTTCATGAACTAAATCAAACTGAAAAAAAGTACAGAAAAGGAAAGATGGACAACTCTGATATTGAAAACGAAAGGAAACTGAACTTTATTTCTGCAAAAAGAGTCTATACAGTGGCATAAAATATCTCCCAGTTTGAGCCCTTGTCTCTTAGCAAAAATAGGCATTTATAGCCTCTTACAATCATTTTTACAGATCCTAAAAACATGGATCTGTGTTTAAAAATAGCAATTCAAATATAACTAAACAACTGGATAATAAAGGCTTAACAACTAAACTAGCATTCGAATTGTCTTCAATCTCAAACTTCGACATCTGTATTCTTCAGTCTTCTGGAAAATGTTGTGTCATAAAACATGCATAGGAACCTGTCTTGGCAGCTGGATTTCTTCATTTGTTCATAGAATATACTTTAGGAGAGTTGTTTAGCATGTGATTCTCAAAAATCCCTCGAATCCCTGATGTAGAGTCCTTTGCAAGCGAGCTGATATCCCCTTGATACTCTGGAACTTCTTTATAATCTGTAAAAATTGACCTACTCCATCCTTGGCTTCCAAAAATGTTTTTCCTTCTTTCACCAGCTAACTCGCTTTATAATTCATTGGTTAGCTGGTGAACGCGCTACCTTTCACCAGCTAACGGGTCATAAAATTTCGCTTTGTGCTGGTGAAAGCTCTGTCTGAGCCAAAAATGAACTTTCACCTCCAAAATGCGATTTCAACAAAAATTCAATGTGTCTCTGATTTATCCCCTTGCATGTTAACAACAACCTGAGCAAGCACTTTCAAATCTGGGTGGGATTTTTTCTTTTGTTTTTGCTTCAATCTTTTGATCCTCCTTTTAAGGCGCTTTGCAAGCCACCATAGACTATTGTAATCTTTGGTGATCTTCTATTTTCTTTTCTTCTCTTTAAAACTTTCCCGAGCCAGTCTTTCAAATGCAGCGTTGGTTTTTGCAAAGTTATCAGACAACTTCTTGTATCTTTCTTTGATTACCCATTCCAAGACCTCTTGCTGAGTGATTACCTCTTTTAGATGCTTGATTTTCTGTGTTTTATTTGACTTAGTGCTCTTTGATGTTTCTGCTTCCTCTGTGTGAGTAAAGGTCTCATAATTCTGTGCAAAATCAGTTGAATGTTTAGGACTTTTGATGACAGGGCTCTCATCTTCTTGCTCTGGTTCTAAGTCTGTGTAGGGCAGGTTTAATATGTTTGTTCTCTTCTCTTGAGGCTACTCTGTAGTGGTTTCAAAGTTCAATATTTTCTTTGACCTGTGAGATTTCACACCAGAGATTCTATCTTCTGGAGGTCCTGGTAGGGTCCTCCTCTTTCTCGAACTTCTTTGAGGAGTCAACTGTTTCTTTCCACCTCTCCCTGTTCATTTACGGGCTGAGTCTGAGTTTCAAAGCCCTCCCAAAATAGAAAATGCTGCTAGCTCCTTCCCTTCTGTCTTAATTCCTCCAGAATGATCAATTTAATAAGGCTAAAGTGGAACAGAGTATTCTTCATGCTTAGGGGTTGAGCCCTGATCTTTTTGTATACCTTAGTTAAACTCTTATGTAAGAAAAAAGGTAAATTGAGGAGAGTTTTACCTGTGAAATGGTCTAGGATATTGAAATGATACATCATGAGTTTGTCATACCTGCCCTCCGAGGTTATGTAGAGTTGGATGCCCTTAAACAGATCCTGCTAATCATCTTCTAAATGGGAAACTGGCATGCTCTTTTTCCATGCATTATGCCTGAACTCTTCCTTCAAATAAGCTCTGAAGTTTAAGTTTTTGGTGGCAGTGGTTTTGAACCAACTCTGGCCCGATCTTGGTAGGTTGGTCGCTGCAACAATGGTAGCTTCATCTACAATGAACTCCAAGGACCCAACACGAGCCTTATTCCTGTCAAATGTTTTAGCAAAAGCCTCTGTTGTTGACTGGTGGCAACCATTCTGCAACCTCTCAACAAATTCAATGCAACCTGCGTTTGAGAAGTGTTTCTGGACTTCTGGATGCGTCTATAGGAAATATATATTGTCTAACTCTTTTCTTAGTAATGACCCACTACATCTCCTCGCCATCTGCAACCCAAAATTCCAAACGATTATGCACACACAACACAACAAACTGCTATTCTGGCTGAAGTCTTGCACTGTTGAAAGCACTCGAGAGTCGGCTCTGTCTTTCAAAATTAGAAACTTAGCATACATTTGAGAGTTATGTGTATTGGAGAAGTGATGAACCGATTTGATGTTTTTATCCAGGTAGTACATCCTCTGTATCTGCGTTAATGGATTCAAATTTTCCATTTCCGGCGCCATGAGTGTGCAACATGCGTCACTGAACAAGATCCACTTTGTAATCCTATTTTGATGTGCAAACCTGAGTCTCCATCATTACCCACTTTCACCAGCGCATCATTCTGGATTTGCATGACGTGGGATGATCGTATCATCATTAGATTTTTAGAAACGTGGATAAAATGCACATGATTCCCGCTTTCTCCAGCTAACAGCCCGTGGGAAACGATCCTTAGTTGTTGGAACTCACCACTTTCACCAGCGCACACCCGCGGGAAACGCTCTTTGGATGTTTGAAAATACCCACTTTCACCAGCTAACGACCTGTGAGAAATGCTCCTTAGCTGGTGAAAGTTTCCACTTTCACCAGCTAACCATCATCTTTTAAGCATGCGTTAGCTGTTGAAAACATTTTATGAAAATTTTGAAGAGAAGACTTTTATGGGTCATCTTATTTCTAAGACAAAAATCAAAACCTAAGTCTTGCAGCTAGAAAAACTCAAAATCAATTTGAGAAAACTACCAATAACCATGTTATCCACCACAAAATGTGACCATAGGGACGGGTTCAATTTGGTAGCTAACAACACCTATGGTGGTGATGTTGGTATGCTCCTTAGCTTGAAATATTCTATATGTGATTGGAATCGCTTAATGAATTCATTGATCTTATGAACTTGTTCCTCCATAGTTTCTTCGACTACTAGGGGAACTTATGGAATGGATTTATACAAATTTTGGACTGCGGCTTGGGTTGTCTTTGCCATGTGATTTGCCTCATCCTTTTCCTTTCCTGTCGTATCATCTCTCTCCTCAACCATGCATTTTTTCTTCAGAGCCTATTCTACTCTGCCTTCAACTTCTCTCTTTTGTTGCAGTTTTGTGTCATACTTCTCCTATAATTGGGATCATCCGTTCCTTATTCGATCTAATGCCATATATTCATCCTCTCCTATATTTATGATTTATTGCACTAGTCCTTCTTGCAAGTCTTGTAATTGTTGCATGGACATCCTTGAAACGAATATCCTCATATGGGCGAAATCATTTATATGTTCATGAAACTCATCCACTAGAAACTCTAGTGCGTCTGTCTCAATTTGTAGGGTTTTGTGCCCTAGTGTTAGCTGTGTCAGGGTCGATTGCACACTTTTTCTTGTCTCGGGTTTTTAGCTTCCAACATCTGTTGAAGTATTCCCAACTAGTCATTTATTGTCTTATGTTGTTCTTCCTTCTTCTTTGGTGCTTCTTCCCATAAATCTTCTGTATAATCTCATATTTAGTAGACAATTATTTCCATATCGTCATTGGTTAATATGTAAAATGGGGTTTGCCTCCATGCCTTAGATTTCTTTTGCAACCCTCCTCTTTTATATTCCCCATTATCCTTCCTTTTGGGTCTTGCTTCGTCGACCATTAATGTGCCAGAAAGATTGTCTGCACCAGTCATATGATCTTTGTCTTGGTCGTCCCTCAACTCCGCATCACTATTGTCTTGATCATCCTCCTCTTCTGAAAGCCCTATTTTTTCTCATGGACTCTTCCAATCTTCCTCCCAGTCATTAATTATCAAACTCACATCTTTCATTGTCAACTTGTAATTGGTGAACTGCGATTTCCTTGCTAGATCATTCTTATCTTACACGTACATATGGTGCATGTTGGCTCTAAATCAGGAAATATCCTTGTATGTTGCTATTGCTTCTTCGAATATGCATGGTAGTTGAAAAATTGAATATGTGATCCTCTACCAGTAGGTAAAAAATGTGATGTTATTGTCATTTTGTCTTCCTTTAATTGTTGGATGCCATTAGTTGGTATATCTCGCAGCTAGAATGTTACTACCTAGATTGTGCATGTGCTAGTAATACTTGGGTTCTTGCCACCCGACCAACGCGATAATAATGAGAAACCAAGAATAATGAAATTCAACACCCTTCTCCTAGGCCTCTGTGCAATCTTGTAAAAGGTTGTTAACCAAAAGGTAGGCTAGTTCATCTGAACTCCTACTATAGACTTCTTTGAGGCCATAATGATGGAAGCCAATACTTCGTCTTTATGGCATTTTCACAAAAGTTTGGAGTCCAATACCTGTGTTGCAAACCTCACCTTCTTATCGTTTATGTTTATAACATCTAGGCCCCTCTTTCCCCTGAATGTGTCAAATTTATCCTTCATTGTTTCGGAGAGGGATCGCTCTCCCATCTTGAGGAAAAATAGCCCTGGATATTCCCTTGCTTTGGTAGATCTTGTAATTCGTACAATAAACATAGTATTGATTGATACTGGGGGATCGAGCCAGAGTGTTCCCCCATGAACACATCTTAATAATACCTTTACACATGCATTGATATCTTTACTCCACCCAAAATGTGGAATGTCAAATAAGTTCAATATGCCTTCCTTCTGCCACCCTGGCATCCACTCTTGTGGCTTGACCTAGAATGCTCTTGTCCCTAGGATGATCCTTGTGCACAAATATTAATCCTTGGATAACTCATGGAATTTTTACGTATCTGTGGTATCATAGTCCATAAAATTGAGGTTGGAAATATTCCCGATCATGTCTGCATCCCTACTTACACCAACTGAAACTGGTGCTACCGACACTGAGTACTTTGCATTGAATGGTAGATTTACCTAGGGTGCATTATCCAACCTTGGTGGTAAGTAGTCTCTATGAAACTTTGTTGGTGTTGTCGAAGATGAAACGCCAACTACCTCCTTGAATTCTTGTTCTTCCTCAAAACTACAAAAACTGCTTTCCAGATTGCTTGTCCAACAACCCACCAACACTCACCTATGGCTCATCCTGAGCCACTTAGGCCTGTTTTCTTCTCCTCTGTGCCGAAATGAATTTTTGAGAGGCCACCTTGGCTCCCTTTACCTCTTTTATGATTGCAACCTCTGTCATTGTTATCTCGTTTGTTCCTTGCATGGTCAAGTTTTCTAGTTTGTCCTCTTCTTCCAACAATGTTTGCTTGACCTTTCCCTGCAACATAGAGAACTCTCCAATTACCTGCATTTCCTATTCTTCCAATGATACTAGTCTCTATTGGAGGATAGTTTGTTGATCCCTCATTTTCTACACTTCTACATGTGCCTATCGTTCATCCAGAATGGTTGACATGTGTGCTATTGGTGGTAGTGTAGCCACCCTTTTTTCTACATGCTATGCCTTTTATCGCACCTCTCTTAGCTTGGCCTCTATGAAATTAATATTTTTGTATTATATCAACTCTGTCTACACCTGTGTGTTCTCCTCACAAGGTTTCACACATTCACCCTCAATATTCTTGATGTGGGAAATTGTTGTTGTTATTTTTCTCATTTTCCCTTCACACACTTATGGAGGTGATCTTGGTATGATCCTAAGCTTGAAATATTATATCTATGATCGGAATCCATTAATGACTTCACCAATCATCTGCACTTTTTCCTCCATAGTTTCTTCAACTACTAGGGGAACTTTTGGAATGGCTTTATACAACTTTTGGACTATAAGGCTTCATCCCTTTCCTTGAGAACATTCTTGTACTTCTCCTCTGGCCATTTATGCCTCTTTGCAATAAGCCTTATAGTTTCTACCTTCTCCCTCTTGAAGGCCTCTTCCCACCTAAGAGCAGGATAAATCTGGACGACAACATCAGGGGTCGTGTTTCCCATGAAAAAAGCATCACTTCTACTAGGAGAAATAATTCTATTAAGCACCATCTTCCTATCATCGTCTTCTCTGTCGACAATTCGTTGAGGTTTCTTGAGGTCGATACCATACTTCACTGTGCCTACATCCCTTGGTATCTCCTTCAGGTTCGGTTTGGGCACTGGATACGAAGCCAATTTTTGGGCAACTTCTTTTTCAGTGGGATCCTGATACAGTTCCTTTTCTTTTGTTGTCATGACGAATTTTTTACCCTCGAACCTATTATTGAGTCTATTGAAATCTGTGTACAATTTTATGTTGGCATTGATGCGATCTTCTATATATGATACCCTCTCAGTGTCTGAGTATTTTTCCCTATCCAGCTCCGAAAATGGTTGTTGATATGTAATTTCATGATCCAAAAACTTGAGGCTGACAGTATTTCCAAGAATATTTTCCTCCCTACTAATCTCAGGGGGAACCGGTGGTACTAATAGAAGATATTTCCCCATTTGTATTAGGTGAAAGGCTCCTGCACTTTCTTTATGTGTTTTCTGTGGAAACTGTAGCTCTACTTTATTCTCTAGTTCACTCCTCTTAGTTCTCCTTCACTCGCATTGATATGCAAGAATGATGTACACTAAACAATCTTCTTATATTTTGGTGCTTGCATGTCGACCGTACCTGTCCCTTCCCGCCTTAACTAATTTTTCCCATATTTCATTGAGTTTTCTGATTTGTTCCATAATTTCATCTTGATCACAAAATCCATTGGATTATTTATCCCTCGTATTATTGATCTGTCAATATTTCTGGTGGATTTTCCCATTTAAGACTTATACGACACTTTTATGACCTATCACACCCATTGTGTAACCATAATTTCTAGGATTTAATACTTTCAACAGTCTTTTCATTGCCCAACTGTCTCATCTCCTATTTTGGAACAATGTTTTTCCCCCTTACAACTAATATCATACATGTGTTCCAGCGTAGTCCAAATTACTGTACAGTCTGTCGACCATCTCTATAGAGTTTGATTTGAATCCCATTCACCATTCCTTCTAATGCCTCTGCATTCAAGGTTTCTAACCACACAACACCTATCTATATTACTTTTTGAATCACATAGGGTCCTAACCAGTGCATTCGAAATTTCCCTAGATGGTGCATATACTTGTTATCATAGAGTAGTACCAAATCTCCAACTTGAAACTTATTATGTTTAATGTGTCAATAATGCCAGGCCTTCTCTCTAGCCTTTTGAACCTGCTGATAGAATACTATGACAAAACGATCCTCCTCAAGTTGTACTAATTTTTCTAACCTCTTCTCTATTGCACCATTATCTGATAGCTCTATAATTGTTGTAATGCACAAGCTAGGCATAATAAAATTCATTAGCATTACTTCTTCTTGCCTATATACCAACCTGAAAGGGGTTTGTCCTATCAACTTCTTTCTTGTATTCATGTAATCCAATAATACTGTAGGAACTCTTAAGTCCCAATCGTCTCTCCCTACATTGCAAATATTTGTTAAGGCATTCTCCAAGATCTTATTAAAAGCTTCGACAGTTCCATTGGCCTGAGGGTGATATGGGGTACTCTTTTGGTGATGAATCTGGAACTCCTCATTCAATGCTACACATGTATTTTTTAGAAAGTGTGTCCCTTAATCACTGAGTAATATGCGTGGATATCCAAACCTTGTGACTACATTTTCAAATAGAAACCACATAGTAGTTTTTGCAGTACAATCTATATCTGGGGTTGCTTCTGCCCATCTTATCAAATAATATATTTCAGTAATGAATACCTTTCCCCCGATCTTCTTTCTTATGGGTTGATTGGCCCCACAAATTCTATGGCCCATTTCTCAAATGCTTGCAATGTAAATTGTGGATTCAAAGGAATTTTTTCCCTCCTAGATGGTTTTCCCACTCGTTGGCATACATCACATGAATAATAGTATTCCTTCGCATCCTTGTGAAGTGTCAGCCTCTAAATTCATGTGCACAAAATATTATGTGTTGTTTCCTGCCCTACATAGTGTCCTCTAAAAATTCCATCATGTGCTTCTTCAAGTATTACTGGCCTTTCATGCTCTAGCACACAATGTATTAGTATTCCATCTACACCCATCTTGTATACATTCCTTGCAATCAATTGATAATATGTTTCTTTCACTACTAGTTGTTTCTTCTATTATATAGTCATCTCAGATGGATCCATGCCTGTTTTTAGAAACTGTACGATGTATGAGAAATAATCATCCACCATCCTTACTACAAATAACTACGCATCTGGGAATCCATCTTCCCGCATCTTCCCCTAACAATATGCGTGATAGACGATCGGGTCCATCATTCAACTTCCCTAGTTTTACTATGACTTCAAAGTTGTATTCCTGAAATAATAAAATCCACCTACATATTCTCCACCCCAACACTCGCTTGTTGACTAAGTATTTTAATGCAGAATGGTCTATATACATCTTAAACTGAGACCCCAATAGATAATGCCAGAATTTTTGTAGTGCATAGACCATCACCAATCCTTCTTGTTCTATGGTTGTATAGTTCCTCTTTTCTATAGATATCTTCCTTCTTGCAAAATAAATTTGGTTCTTTATGTATCATTCCCCTGGATGGGATAAAATTGCTCCCAATGCTATGGATGATGCGTCGACGTGTACATGAAAATCCTTGTTCCAATCTAGAAAAATTAAAATCGATGCAGTCACCAAGTTTTGTTTCACGCTGTCCAACCCCTTCTAACAATATTCATTCCATTGAAACTTCACTTCCTTCTTTAGTAAATTCTCCATCGATTTTGTAATCTGTGCATATCCCTTGATGAATTTCCTATAATAACCTATATGACCCAATGTCTCCCTCAGTTGTCTGATTGATGTAGGTGGTTCTAAATCCAAAATGACTGCAATCTTAGTTGGGTCTACTAATAGTCCCTATTTTCATACTATGTGTCCTAACATAATTCCAAACGGTGCACAAAAAATGCACTTCTTCAAGTTCACCAAAATCTGACATTGCCTGCAACAATCCAACATAAGTATAAGAACTTCTATATGATCCTTCAGTAGAATGAACATTGTCCAGTCATCCAAGTAGACTTCTAGGAACTTATGGATGAACTCCTTGAAGGCTGCAACTACTACCTTGGAAAACACCACAGGGGCATTCTTCAATCCAAAGGGCATAATCGTGTACTGATAACTTCCCCATTTCATCACAAAAGTGGTCCTGTGTCGATCCTCCTACATCATTCTTATCTGATGGTACCCAAAGAATCCATCTATAAAAGAGTACATTTCTTGGCCTCCTATGTTCTCCAGTACCTCATCTATGAATGGTGTTGGAAATGGGTCATGTAAGCATGCACCATTTAAATTCATTAGATCTACACAGATCCCTATTCCTCCTGTCTTCTTGTCCTGTACCACCATCGGACAGATCCACTTGGATTCTTCTACTGGTTCAATAATTCTTGCATCCAACATCGTATATATTTCATCTTTTAACTTCTCCTTATACCTAGGATTTAGCCTATAAGGCCTTTTCCACACTGGCTTAGCTCCTGGTTTCAGTGTGATCTTCATATCATCCAAGTCTCCTTCTAGTCCCTTCATCTCCGAAAAAATCGTTGGAAATTAGTCATGGTATTCTCACAAGCAATCTTTTCAACTCTCTCCTCATTCCAATAGTCCCCTATCTGTGAAAACATGGGATTCTTTGTCATCCCAACGTTTACCTTTCATGTCTTTATGGATTGTGTATATGCAATGGTGTTATCAGACTAATCGGTAGGTGCAGACACTAACTGATCTCCCTGGATCCACCTGGATCTAGAACAAAACATGACAGGACATTACTCTTTCCCTAAGTTTTGACCATAGAATTAGCTAGTAGGAAGGAACAAGTAACATACCTTTATATCACTTCCTAGGGTCTCTGTTGTTCCCGCTTCACTCCAGTGCTCTCGTGAGGTCAAGACCAAGACAACACAAACCAACCAAAGTGAAGATAGAAAAATATATTCAACTATCAAATTATGTGTATGATCAAGGAATTACACAATAAAGTGAGAATAGCTTTATGGGAAAGGGACATGCCACTGTATCATATTAATTGAAAGTAGAAGATTACAACCTAATTGCCTTGATGTCACAAGATTCCTTTCGATGTCTCTTGGCTCCAACACACACACTTTCTCAATCCTTGCATGAAGAAGATCAAATCCTCTTGATAGACTTGCTAGAGTCTCCAAGCTCCTGTTCAAGCTAAGTCCTTCACACAATTCTTTCACCAATTCTCCAATGAATCTTGCTTAACCTTTTCCATGAGAATTCCCTCAATATATAGGAGAGAATGAGATGGTTAATTGGATAAGAATGATCCCACAATATCATGGAATCCAGTACAAGGATAACCATTCGAATTCCAACGCATTCTTCTAGAATATTCCCTTCTAGAACCATCGAGAATTCATCTTTTTCCAAGCTTTAGAGAAGGTTCGCACCCTAACTATGTAGCACAGTGCGAGAAGTTTGCACCCTAGCTTAAGGCAGCTTGTGAGAATGGGTCATTCTCGCACCCTGGGATACTAGCAACCTGCGAATTCTCTTCAAAAGTATGTTTTCTGGGAAGAGATGAATGTCAATTTTCTCAAAAGAAAGTTCTTATGAAGAGCCTGAGTACACCATCATCAATACACCATCATGATGACCAAAATCATGGGTAACAGATGGATTCAAGATTTGGCCCTTCTATGGCTCGTTCTTCTTCTGTTTCAGGTATATGTACATTCCTAGGATCCTCCTCATCATATTCTTTCTTGGATACATTATAGAATTCCAATAGCTTACGTATAATCATCGTTTTTATGTGCTTGTTGCATATTGGTATCACCTCCATCGTTTCTTCTTCCAAGAAGATCTTCATATGAATCTCCTATAGCACTACATCTATGGATGTAGAATCATGTTCAAATTTAAATGTGATCTTGAACCTTTGGATTAGTTCTTCTCATCGTGTTGTCTCCCTACGCATTTCCAACTCTAAGTACCAGTTCTTTGGAATTGTTCCCAATGTGTGTATAAATTGGTGTGTCCACTTTTTCTCTGGTACTAGACCCCACAAATCCTGCACTGTTCCACATGAACTGCTAGGTCACCCTTCCCTGTATGTTTATGTGTAATTTTTTCTCCCTCTGTTCCAAACCTTATTTGCATTAGTCTACTACATTGTAGCCAGTCTTTCATTCCCTCTTTGTGTACAACCCACCATCTGGTTGGAGTCTCTTTTAATACCACATCTAGTACTAATATCCTTTGTTGTTTGGGTACCTACAACTCAAGTGTTTTTACAAACATTCTTATCAGATAATACATCATACCTGGGAAGGTTACATAGCTTTGTTCCAATCCAATCCATGGATCGAGTCATGTACGCACATCATCTGGTGGAAACTTATTTCATTCTCTATTTTCAATTCCCTAAACCTACTTCAAAATCAGATGCACATGAATTGACACTTCACCAACTCAATGCACTATCTTCTTTCAATTTGACACAATCTTCCATCCACGCATTCATGTTGTACAAATTGTCAATGCCATTTCCTCTTGTTGGTTCTATGTATCTTTTTACTTTTGATGGGTCCTAGGGTGTCATAAATTTCAAATCTTCAACTTCAAATATCATCTCCCTCCTCTTTAATTTGATGATCGCTTGGTCATTAAAATCCCATTTTAGTCCCATCAATGTTGGATATGGTTGATTATCATCCACAATCTCAATAACTTCAAATTTTGTCATGATGCGCACCCCATCTATGTTCATAGGTACTCTTGTCAACCAACCAATCATGACTATTGTATGTTGATTTGTTAATCTGAGATGAACAAGAGACCATACCAACTTGGGTTTTCCCATCAATTCCCATGTCTTCTTGTGTAACACATTCACGTTAGAACCTAAGTCCAAAATAATATTATCCACATCATACTCTCCAATCTGCGTAGTAAATCATAATTCTTCATTGGTTCGCTTCATGTGCAGTACTTGATTTACCATCCTTTGTGTGGCTGGAGTTTCCCTTACTCTTGTGCAGTGATTAATCATGTCATATAATGTACTAAGTGCAACCTCAACTTTTATTATCTCTACACAATTTCTCAACAATTTTGTTAGCGTACTTAACTTACTCGTTGGATTCTATGGCATTGCGTGATCTTCTTCATGAGGTATCACGGATGTTGATTCTCCCCAATCCATTCCAAGTAATTTTTTCCTTTCCCTCTTGATCCATATTATGTTGAGAATGAAATGAAACAAAAAAAAATATGGAAGAGAACACAAAAATATAGTGAAACCCAACTTCTATTAATGAATAAGAGAGAAAAACATTGTAGAACACAAACTTGTAGAATGGGGTAGCTTATATCTGAAAAGAAAGAGATGTTGGCTACACTTCATTCACAACAATATTTACATCAAACTCCATCACATTCTTAAAGGGCCTCCTTCACCTCAATTATATATGAGAAATTGAGAGGAGAACAATTCCCATGATTCATGTGGGATAAATTGGACTAATTTTATAAAATTCCATAGGCATGTAAAACACTAAGAATTCTCGTGTGGTCACCCATCCCAGTACTACTCTATCCTAAGTGCAATTAACTACAAAGTTCTAATGGGATCCGATGCATTAGAATTATTCTATATGCATGTACATAAGACTACTAGGAAATCATTACATGATGTTTGTAATTTACAAATGAAGATGACATTACATTCCATTCCCCATCAAAATGGTGAATATCATGTTTTATCAAAACTATAGGCTTGAAATGTTGATTCATTGGAAAAGGTGGATGGCCAACGAGATCCACTTGGATCATTCCTCCCCCCTTAGGAATAAATGGTCCCTATTTCATCAACTTCCATTGGGATATGGGGAAACTTTTGATGAATATGAACCTTGGTGAGCCATTTTCCTTGTTGAAGTAGATGTCTTGATTGCACTTTTCCTATGGAAGGATGCCATGAACCTGTTGGAGGTGTTGGATCCATTCAATAGATATTGATGAATGATCCACCTTGGTCTGAGTGTAGGAGGAATTTGTTTTTGAAGATGCAACAAGAAGAGATATATCAATGGGGGATAATGGTTGGAACCCCAAGAACACTTGAAAAGAGTCATGGCGAATAGAGATATGTTGAACATATGGAATACTCTCATTCTCTTCCTACTCCTCTACAATCTTGTTTACCTGCTTCTACTAGATAGAAACGTCTTGGGGCGAGGCTATAGTGGTCACAGTGACCTTCTGTTCACCGTCTGACTAGATCGTGAAGAGGGAAAACTTTGTGGTCTAAGATATTACTTTGCGACATTGTTTTTCTAAGATCAATGAAGTGGAAGTAGTTGGAGCTAACTCTAGTACTCTATAGAGATGACCTCCCATAGTAACTGTTAGCATCGGAAGTCACTCCTGGATTGCTATCAGGAGCAGAGCCCGATGCCCATCAGTTTTTATGTCACGGTTTGTTTATAGATGGGGTGACCGAATGGAAGCCAACTCAAAACGATATCATTCCAACTCTAAACTAGGCCAGGCATGCATGGGTGAGTGAGGTCTTTATAAAATTCAGACAATGAGTGTAGTAAAGGGTGAACAAATGGAAGACTTGTATGGAAGGAGTGTGAAGGCCTGTTACAAACGACAGGTTCCTAACAAACTGTAGAAGAAGGCATCCAAATGCAAGGTCTTCTTGCACTTAAATACAAAAACCAGAGAATACAATAATGCAACGATAAATCATTTATCATAACAAGACTGTAATGATTCGCGTGACTCAGTCAGTCACGAACTCTCTAAGCATGAGACGAAAACTAGATGGAACAAGAAAAATTGTTTGTCATAAACGAGATATCTCAAATACAGATGCATGAGTTGAAAACTAGAATAGCTACTAAAACATTACAGTGGGGAGCTCTGCTCAACCATCGATGCTCACAAAATAGCGAAAATGCCTACATATACTCTTCCCTTCCTTTCACCCAGCATAGGCGTCTCAAAACTTTCAATGGATGGCGTCGCCTCAATCAAATCTGGCCTGCATTGTTATGTCATATGCTACCTTTAATTCAGCATGGCTCTCATCGGGGGTAGCTGAGCCCTTTGAATGTTTATCTAGCGTGTACAGGTTCCCCTGGTGAGTTGGAGACTCGGTGTGGATTTCCTGAAGAGAACCGGTACAAGGGACCCTCCTGAGTAAATTTCAACTGGGACCTCCATACTCTGCAATAAATGGGTGACATGAGGCTTCACCCACCCTCTTTCTCCTTTATCCATTCTGAGAAGGTACCGGGATCCAAATCTCATCGGGCTGGAGTAGGCAGAGCACAGTGCCCCCCCCCTTCTGAGAATTAATTTGGCACCTTTGGCCAAATGAAAATGAAGGCGCCCCTCACTTCAGACCTCCTCTCTTATGACCAGGCATCAGAACCATGGGCCCGGTCCTGAGCGCTATCGGGAATTCAGGGTTCGGGATTTCAAAATGCAAAAAACAAGGGGCGCTTGCTCCTCGAAACTCCGATACCCAATTTACGATGAGCTCCACCTCAATGAGCTAGCCCCTACCGGCTGGAACCTGATCCATATGATCTGCCTTCGAGTGATAGTAGTCAAACCCTCCATCGGAGTTTTGACATTCAGGATGTCATGATTCACAAGTCCTCTAGACTCGCGAAACTCCAATTCCCGATGGCTCCTTCCGTGCTAGCCTTTTGACTAGGCCCTGGTCCAAGTGACCACCACCATATGCCCTTGACCATCTCCATCAGGGTTTCACGATTCACATTTTTTAAGTGCACGAAATATTCATCCCTGAGATCCCTGATATCCCGATGGCTTCAAGCTCTCCGATGGGCGCTTTCTTGTCGGGGCTTTCCCGATGACGCCGATCTCCTGCCACGCGTCCCTTCTCAGGTGGACGGTCTAGATCCCCTTCACTGCTCCTTGCATCCATGATCAGGCTCGCTTGACGTTTATGGCTGTGGCCTTTGAATAAATCCCACCTGACTGGCTTTCAAAATCCCACCTCTATGCGTTTACATCAGAGGTCTCAAATCGGAGAGGAAAACATCCCTGTGCAAGAAATGTCGCTAACATTAGGCTCCATGGGGGATAGAGTCGTCCCTGCGATGCTCTAAGAACTCCTTCTGCAGCTTCAATGCCTTGCTATTGGGATATGGAGTCACTTATTAGGCCGAAAACATACAAAAATAAACTAAACAAGAACTAAAAGACAATATTTACAAACAGAGGAGCCACCTAAGGCTCAAATAAAACATTTTTTTAGAAAATTCCCATTCATTGGGCTGTTGAAAACCTCTTCACCCTCTAGATCCTACAACCCATAGGTGTTGTTGGAGAAAATCTCAGAGATTTTAAAGGGGCCGATCCATAGGGCGTTGAGCTTGTTGTGCTTGCCTTTATCTTGTCTAGGTGCATCCCACTTAAATACCAAGTCCCCGATCTCGAACTCCTTTTTCCTGACCTTCCTGTCAAAATCCTGCTTGATCTTCTGCTAATGACTGTAGGCTGCGTCCCTCACTTGTTCTCTGATCTGCTTCACTTCCACTATCTGATGAATTCTTCTGATCATATGATCTGGTTCTCCCTCATAGTCTTGAAAGAACTTCGCCACAGGTAAGGCGAGCTGAGTAGGGAAAACTTCCTCTGCTCCGTAGACTAGTTGAAACGACGAAGTGCCCAGAGACTTCTTCGTCGTGAGGCGATCGACCCACAGAGAGAATTTCAAATTTGAATCCCAGGCTCTTTTGTTATCCTCTAACAATATTTTGATGATATTTATCAGGCTTTTGTTAGAGGATTCCGCTAAACCATTTCCCTGGGGATAGTAGGGGGTGGAGTGAACTAGAGAGATCTGGAACTACTCACAGAACTTAATTAAAGGTTCAGATTTGAAAGAAGCAGCATTATCGGTGATGATTCTACTGGGACAACCAAACCGGGCTATGATATCCTCCAGGAAGCTAATAATTACTTTGTGTGATGCGCTTCTGGTGGGGACAGCTTCTATACACTTGGTGAAATAATTTGTTGCAGTCAAGATCCATCTGTGCTAACCACTTGAGGGAGGATGAATCTCTCCGATGAAGTCCAACCCCCACTGCTGAAAAGGTGTCGAAGCTACAATGGGTTTCAATGGAAGTGAGGTGAGATGTTGCTTTCTTGAGAACTTCTGACATTGGGTGCAAGTTCTGATCTCCCTACAAACATCGGCGAATAAAGTAGGCCAGTAATATCCATCCCTAAGGATCTTATGAGCTGTGGTTTTCCAGAAATGATGCCCCCCACAAAGGCCTTTATGGAAATCAAACATAACCTTTTGGGCTTCCGGTGGGTTCAAACATCTCAGCAGCATCCTAAAAGGATCTCTCCAGTACAAAACTTGCTCAATGAGACAATACCTGACCGCCTTGAGCTTTAAAGCTCTCTCTTTGCTTTTTCCCATTCCATCGGGGGGCTTCAATTCTTGCAGAAAATAAAGAATGTCATGATACCAGGCACAATTTACCAGCGATAAGCCGTCTTGAGGGCATTGGCTGGGCAGATCAGTTTGTTGAGTTCCTGAGCAAGTGTTGAGGAAATTGACTCCCAAGGCTTCACAATTGGATTCAGCCAGTAGCTTGGTTGGGCCTTGCCCCTTGACCAGCTTGGTGGGCTTTATTTCCAAGTCAAATTCTAGAATTTTTGCTATCCATTTGCCTCTTCTCCCATCTATGTCTGGTTGTACAAGAATTTATTTTACGGAAGCTGAAGGAACGTATGCTGTCACTTTCGAATGCAAGATGTAGACTCTGAAATCTTTGAGGGATTTCACCAAGGCATAAGCCTGCTTCTCCATGATCTCGTACCGGAGCTCTGCATCTCTCAATGCCTTGCTGAAGAAGGCAATGGGTTGTTCTCGTCCTTCCACATTTCTCTGCAAGAAGACCGCTGCCATTGTATCGAAAGAAGCAAAGGAGAAAATTAGGAATTCTTTGGAATAGTCAGGACTGACAAGCACAGGTGCCCCATTCAATGCCCTTTTTATTTGGTCAAAAGAGGCCCTGGGCTCAGCGGTCCATTTCACTTCGTTTCCCTTTCTAAGCATGGTCGTGATGTGTTTCACTAGCTCGGCAAAATTTGAGACAAACCTCCTTAGAAAATTAATTTTCCCCAAAAAGGCCTGAACCTCTTTTTTAGACCTGGGAAGTGACAAGGCTTGAATTGCCTCCACCCTGCTGGGATCAATTCTCACTCCCTCTGCTGATACTATATGTCTCAATAACTTCCCTTCCTGCATAGAAAACAGGGACTTCTTGGGGTTCAGGGAAAGGCCAAACCTTCGACATTTCGAGAAAATTTTCTTAAGTGGCAACGGTGCTCCTTATCAAACTTAGAAAAGACCGTGATGTCGTCTAGGTATATCACTACAAATTGGTCTTTTTCTCCGATGAAGGCTATATCCATGGGTCGCTGAAATGTTTCTCCCGCATTCATAAGCCCGAATGGCATTTTGGCATACATGAACGTGCCCCAAGGAGTGGTGAAGGTTGTCTTTTCCCTATCCTCAGGCATGACCGATATCTGATTATAGCCAGAAAACCCATCGATCATGGATATCCTAGAGGCGCCAATTACCCTCTGCAGTATGTTATCCATCTTAGGTAAGGGGTAGTTGTCTTTCTTTGAGCTTCTGTTGAGATTCCTGAAATCAACGCAGAGATTGATTTCTCCACTCTTCTTCCTTACTGGGACCAAATTGGCCACCCATTCATAATATCTCAAGGGGACAATGATTTGGGCATCTAATAAGTTTTTAAATTCCTTCTCCATGATGGGAAGTAACATGGGGTTTATCTGTGTTAGCTTCTGCCTGAAAGGCCTAGCTCCTTCCTTCAACGGGATCTTGTGCTCGATGACATATGTGTCATACGTCTTGAGGTCTTCGTATGTCAATGCAAACACATCGGTGAACTCTCTCAACAGCTCCGTGTACTCGGCCTTCTATTCTTTGGTCAAACTACTTGACAATTTGACAAACTTGGGCTCCTTCGGTGTGCCAATATTGCATTCGGTTGTCTCATCATCTTCGTTTGAGACCCTGCCCTTTACTGGCACATCATTCCCATTTAACAATCTCTCTAAAGGGACAAGTCCTCTTGGGATGTGATTACTGGGCAGCTGAATGAACTGATGATTAGCGATTTCGTTTAAAAACCTCTCAGGATGAGGGTCACCCTCCAAATCAGGATCTTGGTCAATATGCAGCACAGAAAATTCGTCCACTGCTTGGAGAAACCTTTCAAGTTCAGAATCATCCTCCAACACCTTCCAATGCTTGACATTTTCTGGCACTGAGGGCCTATACCTTATCTCAACATCATTTTTTACCATAGGCAGTAGAGGAAATTTGAGCAAACTAGCTGAGACAGCTAAAGAATCGGCCAAAGCATTTTCTTCCCTTGGAATGAAAGAAATGTTTAAAGCTAGGAAGAAATTATCAATAAGGTCCCATACTTCATTCCGATAATTTTTGAGTCGGGGATTATGGGAACGATAAGAATTCCTTACCTGCTGAATAATCAACTCAACATCTCCGAATATTTCCACTTCTTCAATTCCCATTTCCTTTGCGGCCCTCATACCCAGAACAAGAGCTTCATACTCTGCCACGTTGTTGGTGACTTCGAATTCCAGCTTGTATGATAGGGATATGACTTCTTGACAAGGTGATATGAAAACCACCCCAGCGCCAGCTCCTTCGCTAGAAGAAGCTCCGTCAAAAAACATCTTCCACATAGAGGAAATTTGAGGGGAAATCGGATGATCAAGGCTGAGATGTTTTTTGATTAGTAAAGAGCTTTCAGGGGCATCGGTAAGCTGCAGCAAGCTAGACCCTAAGTCGGTGTCAAGTGCAAAGATGGGATGGTTGGTAGGGTCTTCTTCATCACTGACAATATAGGCCAGCTGGGCTTCTCTGTATAACCTCCTTCGTTCCCCTCCAAAGACCGGAATGGTAGCATACGTGAGATCCATCTGTAGTGTCCCTCCCAATTTTTTGATCCATGATCTAGACAACAGCATACCGAATTTTGGGGGAACGTCGGCTACCACAATATCCATGACCAC
>ML778605.1:378440-461228 GCA_009831015.1 Picea engelmannii | reverse complement strand
GCTACCACAATATCCATGACCACACTCTTCATGGGTAGTTGAAAAAGAGAAACCACCAGGTCCTTGATGACTCCCAGACATTGCACCCTCCTTGAATCAAAAGAGTATAAATCATGGTAGGCCCTGGTCACTTCTAATCCCAGTTCTTCCATCACTATTTTGGGCATAAGGTTATGGGAAGCCCCTAAGTCCATGAGGCATTTGTGCAACACTTTGTCATGTATATTCAGGGATGTGTAGAAGGGAGGGGATGAATCATCTCTATATTCTACCATGGGACCTAAGACGACTACAGGCTTCTCATCTTGAAGGTTTATTGAGTCAGAGGGAGGCTGGGGGGATTCAGATTGTAGCAACTTGGAGAGGGACCTTTTGAAGTCTTCATTTTTAACCAGCTCAGAGAGAGGTACAGGAATCCTAATCTTCTGAATCTCATGCTCAAAATTGAAGGAGGGGGTAGGTTTAGGATCTTCTCTTACCTGAATGACAGGCTCTCTGGTTGCCGACGAAGCACTCTGAGTCTTCTTCTCTTTAGCTGTGGCTACTGCCATTTTAGTAGGCCTATCTGCTATGAGGGGCGGATCTGAACTGTCGAAGTCTCCATCTTTCCTTCTCGACCTGAGATTATATCTGCCAGGAGTGTGGCCAGTCCTTTCTCCCTTCCCTGACTCATGGATCTGAATGTTCATCAAAGATTTTTCGTACGCGGACTGAGTCAAGTGAGGAAAAGGAGGGGTTTCTTCAATACAGTGAATTTCCAGGCCAAACTCATCTATCTCATCTCTTTCCTCATGATCAACTAAGTTGTTTTGGAGGGGGGTTTGGACCCTTTGATCATCTCTGTCTCTTCCCCTTTGTTCCCTCGGGAAAACCTGGGGCACATTGTTTGCAGGTCGTCTAAAACCTCTATTATCAATGTTCTGGGGACTTCTGTACATGGGCTTCCCTTCTAATTCCAGCCTTTCTATCTTGGCAACAAGCGATTTTAGCGTTCTGGTTGTTTCATCTGTCTGATGGGGCAGGGGAGAGGGACTGGACGAGGAAGTTTCAGGCCTGTCCTTGGGCATATTTCTACCACCGACATTCCTGAGTCGATTGACAACCAATATGTTGGATTCTACCTCCACGGCTACGTCTTGCATGTGTGCCACCGTAACAACTCTTCTCTCCCTTAGTAGTAGGCAGAAATCAGGATCGAAGGCACTGGAGTAAGTGATCTTTGCAGAGGCTTCACAGGGTTTTATCTCAGCAGGAATTTTGTTGTACATTTTATTAAATCTCTTGGAGAAGTCAGAAACAGACTCTCCTTCTTTTCTCTTTAACGACCCAAACTCTGTCATGTAATACATGAATTATTTTTTATCTCCCCACTGTCTCAAAAAGGCGTTATCTAAAGCTCTGATCCCATCAATAGATCCAAGGGGCAGGGCCCTGAACCATTTTCTAGCCTCTCCTTGGAGACTATGGACAAAAATTCTCATCCATACCTCTGTGTGCATGATAACATTATCATCTGTGAAAGTGTAAAAAGCTGCTAGGTGCTCTTCGGCAGTTATGTCCCCCTCGCCTATAAACTTGGGCAGCTGCTTAAGGTACCCTTCTGCTGGGAGGTTATTGAGAGGCCGTGGTAGCACGAGGGGAGCGTATCTAGAGGCTATGATGACCTCTATTTTGGTCATAGGGGTATTTTCTCCGACCATAGGATTATTAGGTGGAGGAGAGCTCAGAGGAGAAGGAGTTCGCGAAGGGGCTACAGGGAATGAATCTCAGAGTGGGGTGGGAAACAAGAGGTGATTCAAGGAGGAGGGAGTGACAAGGATTTCTCCCTCCAATCCCAGACCAAGAGGGGAAAACTCAGCAGGAACACTTCCAAAATTCAGGAAATGGGAAACTTGTGAAGGAGGTCTATCAAGAAACTGAGGGGAAGAAAACGGAGTTCTTACAGAAGGAGATGGCGGATTACCTGTTTCGGCGGTGGAAGCTTCTTCTTCAGGGGCCTTTCCTTTTCTGAGGACTACCTCTGGATCAGTTTCAGGTGTAGATAGGGGAAACTGTGGATGAGACCGCGTGTGTCTCCCTCTGAAAGCCACAATTGATAGAGCGGGTTCTCCCCAATGAAGTCTTCACAATGGAGTCGCCAGGTGCACAACAACAATCTTGATAATTCTGATTTCCGATGCACCTTCAGAATTAGGTAGTTGTTGTCATTCAATCCCGGGGAAAATATTCAACTTCATCCCTGACAACGGCGCCAAAAATGTTAGCGTCGGAAGTCACTCCTGGATTGCTATCACGAGAAGAGCCCAACGCCCATCAGTTTTTATGTCACGGTTTGTTTATAGATGGGGTGACCAAATGGAAGCCAACTCAAAACGATATCATTCCAACTCTAAACTAGGCCAGGCATGCATGGGTGAGTGAGGTATTTATAAACTTCAGACAGTGGGTGTAGTAAAGGGTGAACAGGTGGAAGACTTGTATGGAAGGAGTGCGAAGGTCTGTTACAAATGACAGGTTCCTAACAAACTGTAGAAGAAGGCATCCAAACACAAGGTCTTCTTGCACTTAAATACAAAAACCAGAGAATACAATAATGCAACGATAAATCATTTATCATAACAGGACTGTAATGATTCGCGCGACTCAGTCAGTCACGAACTCTCTAAGCATGAGACGAAAACTAGGTGGAACAAGAAAAACTGTCTGTCATAAACGAGATATCTCAAATACAGATGCATGAGCTGAAAACTAGAATAGTTGCTAAAACATTACAGTGGGGAGATTTGCTCAACCATCGATGCTCACAAAATGGCGAAAATTCCTACATATACTCTTCCCTTCCTTTCGTCCAGCAGAGGCGTCTCAAAACTTTCAATGGATGGTGTTGCCTCAATCAAATCTGGCCTGCATTGTTCTGTCATACACTACCTTTAATTTAGCATGGCTCTCGCCAGGGGGTAGCTGAGCCCTTTGAATGTTTATCTGGCGTGTACAGGTTCCCCTGGTGAATTGGAAACTTGGCGTGGCTTTCCTGAAGAGAACCGGTACAAGGGACCCTCTTGAGTAAATTTCAACTGGGACCTCCATACTCTGCAATAAATGGGTGACGTGAGGCTTCACCCACCCTCTTTCTCCTTTATCCATTCTGAGCAGGTACCGGGATCCAACTCTCATCGGGCTGGAGTAGGCAGAGCACAGTTCCCCCCCCCCTTCTGAGAATTAATTCGGCACCTTTGGCCAAATGAAAATGAAGGCGCCCCTCACTTCAGACCTCCTCTCTTATGACCAGGCATCGGAACCATGGGCCCGTTCCTGAGCGCTATCGGGAATTTGGGGTTTGGGATTTCAAAATGAAAAAAACAAGGGGCGCTTGCTCCTCGAAACTCCGATACCCGATTTGCGATGAGCTCCACCTCAATGAGCTAGCCCCTACCATCTAGAACCTGATCCATATGATCTACCTCCGAGTGACCGTAGTCAAACCCTCCATCGGAGTTTCGGCATTCACGATGTCATGATTCACAAGTCCTCTAGACTCGTGAATCTCCGATTCCCGATGGCTCCTTCTGTGCTAGCCTTTTGACTATGCCCTGGTCCAAGTGACCACCACCATATTCCCTTGACCATCCCCATCATGGTTTCACGGTTCGCATTTTTGAAGTGCATGAACTACTCGTCCCCGAGATCCCCGATATCCTGATGGCTTCAAGTTCTCCGATGGGCGCTTTCTTGTCGGGGCTTTCCCGATGACGCTGATCTCCTGCCACGCGTCCCTTCTCAGGCGGATGGTCTAGATATCCTTTGCTTCTCCTTGCATCCATGATCAAGATCGCTTGATGTTTATGGCTGTGGCCTTTGAATAAATCCCACCTGACTGGCTTTCAAAATCCCACCTCTATGCGTTTACATCAGAGGTCTCAAATCGGAGAGGAAAACATCCTTGTGCAAGAAATGTCGCTAACAGTAACAATGAAAATGTAGGGCTGAGACACATAGATATTGTGACATTTCCACATATATGGTTGTCCTAAAATAACATCACAAACTTAAAGTAGGGAAACATCACATGCTACCTCATCCTTGAAGGGCTTGATGCCATAGGACAAGCGATATTGTTGGTTGAAATGGATGTCTCATCCTCGACTCAACCATTCGATGTTTTATGGTTGGGAGTGTGGTATCATTGGAAGCTTCAATCTCTTGAAAACCTTGTTTGATATCATGTTATTTTGACTCCCACTATCAACAATGAAATGCAGTGGGGCCCCCTTTACCAACCTCTGGGAGTGGAAGAGGTGCTCCCCCTCCTAAATACCTTATGGTTCTTTTGGTTGCATTTTTGTGGCCGTGATGATAGTAGTGGGTTCTACATCGATGATCTATTTCCCTTTATTGTGATTTGAATAAGAGTCAGGTTCTAATTATTTTTCTTTGAGCTCAGCCACCAATGACTGTTTCAAGCAACATTCATCTGTGTTGTGCCAGGGGTTGTTGTGGAACTCACACCACTTTCCAGTAACTTTATTAGACTTCTTTGTTGGAGGAAAATTCCTCTATGGACAGGTGAATGACCTATTGGATCCTAGACCCCTATGACCAAGATAGAAAAATGATAACATTGGACACTGACATTCCTTTAAATGGAGCTTAACTAGTCAAAAGAAAAAGAGGAAGAAAAGAGGATGTACCTTTTTCTGAAGCTTGTCCTTGCTCAGTCCAGTATGAACTTGATATTCAGTCCCTTTAATGAGTTCTTCAATTCAATAGAAAAAAAATACAATGCATGATTCCTATTCTACCAAGATTAGTTTAAACTATATTTATAAAGAAGAGACAAGCCCTTGCAATTGTAAAGAAACTTGAAGGAAATAGGCCAAGCATATATTAATGAGAACATAACAAGGTACTTACAATCTATAGATCCAAATGCAATAGCCTCACCAAGTCCTCCTTGTCCAACCCCTTTCTCGAAAGATCCACGATCATAATGACAATACTTTTCACTGATATTCTCCTCATTTTCACCATGAGAATGCCTCCTTTTATAGGATTTGGGAGGCTCAACCACCTTAGTTATCTTTGGAATAAGTTGAAGATATGATTCCATCAGTTGTGGTATTTCCCTTAGATACATCCTAAATCTTGGATTCGAGCCAAACCAACTTGGATCCTTTCTAGTTTTCCTTAGAGATAAGGGGGATTTCTCCCCTAGAATCTCTCAACCAATCGACGCTCCCTCAAAGCTGGCAACATAGCCTTATAACACTCCCTGCTAAGTGTACAAGAAGCATTGGCGCTTTCTGCAAGTGAGAAGGGGAGGGTTGTTCTCCAAAAATTCATTTAAGATGATAATTTCCCAAGGAAAAATAATGTATTAGCTTTCCAAATGATGTGCTTTCCTTTTCTAATATGTCTTATAGGGTGTATCAAGTGTTATTATGGTGTCGTCCGCAATGCGACACATGCAGGATGAAAATACAATGTTTGCGACACTTGCGACAAAAGTGCGACACTTATGATAATGATAATGGGACATTATCGAAGTGAGGAATTTTGATGTGTAATAGATTGCTCCCCAAAGTGAAAAGTTAGAAGACGAAATATGACGACTGAAACTCTTTGTAGACTTTTGAAGGAAGGGTATGGAGTCAGAGAACTTGGTATAAGCTACAAACAACCATCAAACAAAAGTTATCATACATTTCAAACCCAAGGAAGCCATACCTATGCTTGAGTGAAAAAGGATTTAAGGTATGGTCACCATTAAATACACTGAAGATCTATAATGATATTGACTTAAGGGTATAACCACCAAATATACAATGTGGATCTATACCTCCATTACATGAACTGATCGTAGCCATGAGAAATACACAATGGATCTATGAGATGATAAGATATAGCCACAGACCAATACAAAGTGGATCTATGTGATAATATATCAGTATACTCAAAAGAGATCCTTCGCAGCCTGGGAAAGAAAATAACAAAATGGAATCTCAACCCATGGTCTTCATCCTATTCTTGATGTAGTACAAATCTAGCCATGTGAATAAGTGTTTTGATGTCGAACATGGTAGAAACCACTTGATTACTGGTCAATGAGGTAAACCATTAACAAGTGCAATGGAAATCACCAATGATGTCAATGACTCCCAAGGTACCCTAGTACAAGCCAATGAATGTGAATAAATTAGTTGAAGTTGAACATCTGTGGAGTCATCCGATCATAGTTCAATGATGTAAACCCATTGTCTAAGGTGAGGAATCCTTCCATTGAGGCATGCAGATCCCAAGGTACTAAATGATTTCTAAGTCAAATTCTTGGATGATGCATTGAAGTCGATATGAAAAGACTCGTTGAAGGAGAGCCTTTATGTATCCCCCATCATCGACACGAAATTGGCATAGAGATGTTATATGGTGAATCAAATGAGTATGGACTGACACAAGTATTGAAACTGGAAATTTTGCGATGGTTGAATCTCGAGGAAGATACTTCCCTTGAACACTGAGGCACAACATGACTCAGTAGCATAAACATAACATGGACCAAAACATAATGCAGTGGATACTGTGAAATTTGTCGGGTGACCCAAAGGAGTGAAAAACTCAAAAGGATTGGTTTAGTGCAGAGGTTCAATGGGTTATCTAAGTGTTCAATATGCAGGTAAAAAAAAAATGTCATGTTCAAGGGAAACTACAAAAGTGACTTGTGACAATTCTAAAAGATAGCTTGGCTTGCTTCCTTCAATTTTTCCCCCATCCAGATAGATTAGTACCTTTTTTTTATTTTATGAGCTCGAGGAGGATAACAAATGCTCGATATAACTCACCTTTGGTAATTCCCTCTTCCTTTTTTTAATGAACTGGAAGAAGTAAGGGTTCGGTCCCATATGAGCCCTTCAATGTGTAATTTTAACGAATCTAGAGAAGGAAAACTTAGTGGTTTTTCATGTTTAGAGAGTCTGAAAAAGAACTTAAAGATGACTCTAGGGTTGTCCTTTTTCGTAAATTTAGTCTTTGAAGTCCGAAAAAGAGATAAAATGTTACTCGACATATGTCCTTTCAAAACCTTTTAAATGAGTGTGAAAGGAAGCAAGATCACTCGACAATATTTTCATGTTTAGAGATTTTGAAAAGAGCTTAAAGGAGACTCCAAGGGTTCCCTTTTTTGTGTAACCTTTACGAGTCTGAAAAATAGATAAAAGTATACTCGGTTACATTGTCATGTTTTTTCGAGCGTGAGAAAGAACACAGAATGTGCTCGTCAGTGTTACAAGGTTCGTCAAAAAAGATATTGCTTCCAGGCCTGCAAATATAGACAATTTTGCATCCAGGTTATTAGTGACTCCTCAAAAAGATTTAAAAACCCAAAAGAAACTTTATATTAGCAAAACATCAACCCTATAATAGTGAAATAGGGTTAGAAATTTCATTTACCATTTCATTTTCACCAATTTCTTCTAGCTTTGGAATTTTCAACCTTTGGAGGGTGATTTTCAAGCTATGAGCATGGGCGTTGTGATCGACGGTTTTCGATTATGTCTAGACCAGGTTGGTCAACTTACCATTTCAAACATTTCTTATGGTTTAAAATTGTATTTTAGCTAGTTTTTTAGGGTGTTTTGAGTTCCTTAGGAATCCCTAGGCGTCGAACTGGATAGACACTCCCTCAAAGGGGAGAGGGGAGTGTCGATCGATTTTTCGACACCATGGTGCATGTGCCTAGGGAGATCTAGTGCTTTGTGGATAATATTAGGGGAACATCGGCACATAACCAAAAAAAATGTTTCTTTTTAGGCTAAAATACTCAATTTTTTTCTATAAGAGATTGATTAAAGGATTTTAAATGGTTGTTTTTGCATTTTTCATGAATCATAGCCATGATTGAATGGAAGGAATGCAAACATGAATTCAACGATATTGCCGCATTGCAAAACCCTCAAGAAAGGGATGATTTGAGGAATTGTGGCCTTCTCAAGTATTTCAAACTACAAAAAATGAAGAAATAAGTTTTATTACTGGAGTACTTGATTGGACTATGGGATGATGTCAAACAGGAATTCTGTATTGGACCACAATTGATCAAAATTGAGCTTGATGATGTGTACTTTTTGATCAGCCTCTCAAGAAGAGGGGCTCCTATCCTTTTGTTTAGGCATCGGGAAACTCCTCAGCCTACTGAGGTATATGTGGTTGACCACTGTGTTCCAAGATCTCGATTAGTCGAGGGATGAATCGTGATCAAGGATGTGAGGGATTTGGAACTGAGATCCATTATATTTTCCATTACCAACTTGGCAAGTAGTATGAGTGCACACTTGTCTTCAAAATATCAAATGTCTTATGCTCTACAATGTGTGGAGCCTAGATTATTTAACTGGAGTGCAGGGTTCCTTCGAAACGTGAAGGAACAGATCACAAAGTGTAGGATTGGGAGGCATAAGTAGTTTGACTATGGCTCTTTCTTGGTTTTGTTCTTTTTGGAGTGAATACCCCAGATGAAGCCACATATTGCGCTGATAAAATGACTGGCGACCAAGCCATGCATGGAAATATGGACAAGTTTGTCACCGAGATTGGGGAACGACTTAGAGTTCAAGTTCACGGCTGACTTCTTTGCTTGGTGGAGAAGGCAATTAATTGTTATTGAGGACTTTCCATATGCTGGAGTGGATTTCCAGGGCAGTGTGGACTTAGTGCTCTCAGAGGGAAATGACTGGGATGTGTTAGGTATGAAACCAAACCTTTTCATGTATTTTTTATTTTTTTTATTTTATATTATTTTTATGTGTACAAAGAGGGATCTTAACAGATGTTTTGTTTCATCATGCAGATAGAGGCGCAACATGTCCGATAGAGATGTTGACACTGGGGTGTCATGGAGATGTGTAGATAGATGTGGAGCATGAGGTGGTAGTGGGGGGACTTCAGGAGGTTGAGAGGAACCTATGAGGTCTGACTATGGGTGTCCCTCCTCTCAAGATACAAGAAATACATCTTCATCTATAGAGGCATATAGTAGGGGTTCCTAAGAGTTTGAACCACTTGCTCCAATGAGTGGCCCGTGCAGTGGTTTTCTTTTTGGAGCACAATGTGGTGCATGTTACAAGGAAAATATCTCTATGGATAGGGGTAAACCACAACAGATGGAAATGACTTCATAAATCAACTCTAATATCAAGTATGCTATATAGAAAAATATGCTAGAAAGAGAAGATAAAAGGCCTACCTTGTCCAGACGTTCAATGAAGTCCATCATTGAGCACTTGACCCAAAGAAATACACCTACAACTAGTCCTCAACAACCAAGAAACACAAGAATATGGTGATAATATATAATTTTATCACATTCAATAACATAATTCATCAACATTCATAACAAATACACCCATGGAATAATAATTAAAATATTTTCAAGATATTAATTGGACGAGAAAATAATATTTTTATCAAGATATAATCAACAGAAGTGAATAAGTTATAGAATTTTGTGTCAGAATGGTTCGGAACCGAGAAACTAAGTTCCTTCCAGCTGGGCCTCCACCACTTCAATCCTCCACCAAAGGCAAGCTCATATAAGAGAGACAATGAATTTCTCAATCAGTAAGGGAAGATATTGGGGGATGAACAATGTGTTCAGACTTAAAAGATAAAGGGGTGCAGACTCAATGTGAAGTGAATAATTCCTCCATAGTAAATTTTCACTCAAAGTTGAATTCTTTCTCCTCTTTTCCATAGCTCAGATTTCTCCCATCTATATCCTTCAAGTGGAACTGAAGGGCTGAGTCAGAATGTTTCCAGTATATGGAAGACCAAGGATCATTGATCTTGTGACATGACATGGAAATCCGACACTATTTTTAAATTTTGGGCACATTTCCTGATGTATGTGGGATGTAGTGGTGCAACATGCGTATACGCATGATGCATAGTAGGAAATATGTGTATACGTGGAAAATTTTATTTTTAGCTCTGGGATTTGCAAAAAGGGATTTCAAGTTTGCATAGGGAAATGGAAAAGGGCCTTATGTACAATATTGCATGGGGTGATGAAAATCTTTCTATAACAGATGCCCCCTCATGTGTGAGGTCAGAGGAGTATCTACAATGGATGAAATACATTATAAAAACCCAAAAGTGGAGTATTGGGGACCCAACTGGAAAAACTAGTTGCTCCTTACAATCTGTACTGACTTTGTATACATGGCTGCCAATTTGAATTACCCTGTAGATCCATGTGAAAATATACCAAAAAACTATCCATGGCCATGAATAGGAAAATACAAATATGGTTATATGACAAAGTTTGTCATAGTCATGAACAAGGCCAAGTAAAACCAGTCTCAAAACAAATCTAAAGATATATGTATACAATGGAGTACAATTTGATCTCCCATGATCATTGAAGTTACACAGGTATTGGTCCAATGAAAAGGTAGCAACATCTCAAGAAATTTGTGGCTACATACCAATGTCTTCAAGTCTTCTACACAATCCACCAAAGGTGCAAGTCTACATTGTGTGAATAAAGGAGTTGAGGTCGAACACAATGAGACTTCATTTGATTATCGGCCATTGAGGTATACCGTTAACAAATGTGAGACAACCTATCGATGATGAAAGTAGGTATCAAGGCACCGATTACATTCTTACAAGTGTGAATAAAGGAGTCGGGGTCGAACACTTGAAGAATCCATCGATCAATATACATTGATGTATTCCCAGCTGTCAATGGAATAAGAACCTGCCACTAATGACTGCAAGCCTCTAGGTACTCATAGCTTTCTAGGTCTTGTTTCCAGAATAGATGAGCTGAAGTCGATGGAAGGAGACCCACTGAAAGAAGAACATTAAGGCATATCACATCATTTAGAACTAGGTACAAATTAGGAGCTTGATGATTTGGAGGAAAACAGATGAAGAACATGTTCACAAACCAATGACCTTGTGCATCTTTTGCGTGTTCCAAGTGCAAGCGATACACAAAAAAGACCCTCTGAATAGCAGTCAATGAGGAAAACTACTGACAAAGGAAAGGAAACCACCAATAAGGCTAATGGCCTCCAAGACATTGTACAAATCCCAATGTGTGAATAGATGTCTCATCGTCAAACACAAGGGAAACCACCTAGTCAACGACTAATGATGAAATGTCGATTTTTGGGTTAAAGGTTACCTACCAATGAGGAAAGTAGGACTAGGGCGCGTAATAGGACTAAAGCTTCATGTGATTCTGAGACAAACTGAGGGTATGGCTGACATGAAAAGTAGAGAGTTCTAAAGAATGGTTGGCATAGGTTGATAGACATCCTTTGAACAAGAGCACGAGGCATATGGAAGACTCTAGCAGCATAGACTCAATGATGAAACCATGAGATGCAGGAGGCATCAATCAAAATCTCCATAGGGACTAGAAGAGTAACCAGTTGGGAGAGTAAACTCTTTGTAATGATCTCAACTTCCTAAGGCCATGCTAAACCCAAAATTATGATGACAAGTGGACTCAATAAATTTGTGCTTTGTTCAAAGGCGACATGATTATTGGAGTTAATTCACACACACCTAGGATTTATTTTTCTTAAGGTTTTTCCTTGTTTATTAGTCATAATTATTAATTATCCAGTCTCATATATTTTAGGGGAGAATATTCCACCTAGAGAATATTCTCTTTCAGTTGACACTTTAGTTTGACTAGTTGAGTTGAGTTTAGATGTTGCATTGGTTTTATCACCATGCAACATTGGGATCATCACCATGCTAATTCGACCTTGCCTTGGGATCATCACCAAACTGGTGCATTTGCCTTGATTCCTTGAGTTAACTCCTCACTACTCTATGTTCAGTCAGTTAACTGAAGACTAGTTGACTAGTTAACTCAACTAGGTGGTAGTTCACTCCTGTAACTGCCTGAAATACTAGACTAGGTGGCAGTTCACTCTCATAACTATTGGTCTGTGTCCATATCACTCTAGAACACCACTATGGATCATTAGTTACTCATGTATCCTATATTTATTGTAAATTATTCACTCTTTGAGTGTGGAATACGGTTAATGAGAATTCTTCCATTCTTTCTCTCCTACTTCTCCTTTCTCCAATTCTCTCTGCAAATGTGTGTATTAATGTTTAGCTAGATCTATTATGTGTAGGTTCAACACATTTACATGGTATTAGAGCCGACAGACTGCTAAGAAAAAGATACACCAAATTATTTTTTGTAGGTACAAAAGATTGAAGACAACAAAAAGATGGATTATTTGCTAGAAAAACTTCTCATGCCTCATAACTATTTGGAATGGAATACAAAAATTCTGCTTATGCTCAAATGCAGAGGCTTGTACCAAATCACTTTGGCAATGGAAGTAGAGCTTGATTCTGTCGATGAGAAAAATGACTTTCTCAATAGACAAGATATGGCCATAGGATGTATCCTCTATTTTATTTCTCCCGAAATTCTCCATCAAGTATATGATGACTCACAAGAATTCACTCCAAATGATTTATGGAGCAGATTGGAGGTTTTGTTTTGGAATAAGGAAGAATGCATGCAAAATGTTGACAAGATAGCGAATGGAGAAAATCCACTGGAAGATAAATCATCTCAGTTTGAAGAGCCTTCTACACAAGTATCTACAAAAATTTGTATTCCATTAATTGAAGATGATGTCTACTCCATTTCAGAGTTATTTTTTGAAATTCATGTGGAAGAGATATGGCATGCATCTCAGGAGTCACATGCAGACACTTTTGCCTGCACCATGCATGCATCTCAGGAGACAGAAAGAGAGCCGCTCAAATAAGACTCCATTCTGATATTTTATGAGCACAATTTGCAAAAACAAATTAGATATTTGAATTCCTCTAGGGAAAATATCCAATTTAAAAAAAACATCATCCAAAACAGAGTCCGGGAAATGAAGTTATGATCATTTAAAAATCAATAAAATTTCATCATTTTTCCGGAAAAGGCCGCACAGTTTTCAAAATTCCATCCAAACTTTATTTGGATATTTTTCATTACAAGAAGATAAAGTGGATATGTTTGGACATATCAATGGTGCATATTCTTCATGAAATCCATGCAAACATCTACATCTTCAACAAAATATTCAACGAGTACAAACTTGCACAATTGCGAGGTCTTCTTGGAGTGAAGGACAGGGTTGCTTAGCAACTGTTTTTTGTTCCTTCTCATTTTTTTTTTTACATGCATTGTAATTTGAGGGGGTGGTTTTCCCATGAGGTTTTCCCATGAGGTTTTCCCTCTTTCCTCGTTTAGCTCAGTGTATCTTTTGTATTTGGGTACCTAACATGGCCTTGTTTTCAAGACCCATTGTTTATTTTCACCATAGTGATGTTCGGGGGGGGTGTTGGAGTTACTTCACACACACCTAGGATTTATTTCCTAAGGTTTTTCCTTTTCTATTAGTCATAATTAGTAATTATCCAGTCTCCTATATTTTAGGGGAGAATATTCCACCTGGAGAATATTCTCTTTTAGTTGACACTTTAGTTTGACTAGTTGAGTTGAGTTTAGATGTTGCATTGGTTTTATCACCATGCAACATTGGGATCATCACCATGCTAATTCGACCTTTCCTTGGGATCATCATCAAAATGGCACATTATCCTTGATTCCCTAAGTTAACTCCTCACTACTCTTTGTTCAGTCAGCTAATTGAAGACTAGTTGACTAGTTAACTCAACTAGGTGGCAATTCACTCCCGTAAATGCCTGAGAGACTAGACTAGGTGGCAGTTCACTCTCATAATTGTTGGTGTGTGTCTAGATCACTCTAGAACACCACTATGTCTCATTAGTTACTCATGTATACTATATCTATTGTAAATTATTCACTCTTTGAGTGTGGAATACGATTAATGAGAATTCTTCCATTCTTTCTCTCCTTCTTCTTCGTTCTCCAATTCTCTCTGCAAATGTGTGTATTATTGTTTAGATAGATCTATTATGTGTAGGTTCAACACATTTACAATGACTACTACCGATATAATATAATATTCCCTTCCCAGCCGTATTTTATTTTTTTCATAGTCAAATGAATGCTATGATATAGAGGAGGAAATGAGTGTCACAAATAATCAAAACTAGTTCCATTAGTGGAACATACCTATGCTCAATGAAAGGAGGAACATACGGGAAATGGAAACTCGGGGTAATGTTCCCTCATGGGTATAGGGTGTCAAGTTGTAAAGGATATAAATGAGGCTCTTCTTGGTTGAGGATACAAAACTGTTGAGGCAAACGATTTATAACACAAAGCAAGAACCGACCATAGGCTCAATACTGCAAGAAAGGGCATGAGATGCATTCACAACTTAATGCCAAAAAATGATGTTTTTCATAATATTAGTCTACTTGGTTTGAAAATGGGATAAAATTGTACCAAATAGACATCCTTTCAAATCCAATTTACGAGTGTGAAAGAGACAAGTTCACTCAACAATCTATTTCATTTTTTGAAAACGAGTCGGAAAAGAGCTTAACTAAAACTCATGACCTTTCTAGTCCAATTTAACAAGTGTGAAAGGGACAAATTCACCCGACAATATTTTCTCTTTTTTAGACAAGTCAGAAAGAGATTAACTCATAATCGCTTGGGATTTTCTAGGTGACATGTCACGGAGGAGGCCAAGGATCTCATGCTGGTCTTCTGTGAAATGTCAGTATTTTACGAATAGCCCACACAAGCTTGGGAAAACCCAAAGCTCTCCAAGTCGAGGAAGATAAATTTCTAGTGGAGGCTACTATCCCTATGATATATCGGACAATGTCTCTTAATTGAAAGGACATAGGAGGAGGGATTGGATACCCCACAAGACCATCTGAATCAAAGGGAACTTCTCCAGGACTTGGAGGGAGAGTACTCAAGGAGAGTAAAACTCTCTCTTGTTTAGAAGGTGTAGTATCAGAAATGATAATGACATGGTTGAAGGATGCATCGCCCTCCAAAGGGAGAGTTGGATTGACCAGAGATTGCACTGGTGTGACCACTTCTTCAACTCTGGGTTGAATAGGTTGCGTGATAACAGAGACAAGAGACACATCACCCTTGACAACGGGGGTTTGTTCAAGAGAGGATTGCACCGGCATGACTGTCATGTTAATCAAACAAGAATCAGAGTGTGGGGAAACCACAGATGCCTCAGAACCTGAAGGGCCCTTATGTGAGAACCATGCTTATGGTATCCTAGCAGTAGCAGGACACAAATGAGTAAGGTGATTTCCTTCACAAGTCATGCAAAGGAATTTGGGATTACATCTAAGACATCTAGGATTCTCAATCATATGAATTCCCCCAACAACATTTCCAATGGCTAGTGACATTCTCTCAGCATGAATGGAAGAGGTTGGAGAGTCATCTCCCACATGATGTACATAGGTTGGAGATGTGACATCGATATGACTTGTGGTGACTAGAGTGATGCCCCTAGCATGACTCACATCAGTTGGTTGTGGTTCTTCAACATGACTTGCATAGGTCGTCGACCAATCTCCAACATGACTATCAACGGTTGGTCATGGAGCTCTAGTATGACTGGCAATGATTGGACTAACGACGATGGTGAGTTGTGGCATTTGAGACCCAAGGTCCCGGGAAATATTGGTTTTGAAATATTGTAGGCCAAGAAGGGTCATGGTTTACACCCTGTCCCTGTCCGGAAAGGTAGTATCCTCTACCTAATTGATCCATAGAAATTTGTACATGAATGATCACTGAAGCAGATGTCTACAAAGAGAAAAAAGTATGATAAGGATTATTCAAGTGAGGATATATGTTTCCCCCATGTGAATGGGTTCCATGAAGAGGGTATCTTGAACCATAAAAATGAAATACCATAGAACATATGCGAACTCGACATGGGAACAGTATTTGTAGGAACCGACATGGCAGACAAAGGATACATAGACGGGGTGTAATAAGTAGAAAAACCACCCATTTCAGTACTGGCTCCTGAAAAAGCATGGCTAGGAATGGATCCATAAGAGGGGAGATTACAACCCCTCACACTGAAAGTTGGTTGAGGGGCATGACTCCTATCAAATGAAGTAGATGGTGGGGCCATGACACCCCCAGATCCAAAGCTAGGATTCATATAAGTGGGCCAGGGAGAGGATGGGACAGGTGAAGGTATGTTTGGAATATCAATAGAAATTTTTTTAGAGTCCCAAGTTATGGATTGAGTGTCATAATTATGCATACCATTATGAAAATTGAACGGATTCATCCCCATGAAATGAGTGAATATCATGGGGGGGTAGCGGTAAAGGAGGGAGTCACAAGAACTTCACTATCCATGATAATGAAAAGTCAAAGCTCGGTATAAAATATCAAAGGCCTACTAATAATTAAAGAGCACACCAAAAATAATCAAACTACCAATATGCACACAAATAGGATAAAGTGGCTGAAAGGGGCCTCCCTCCCTAAAGTAGGTATGCCTCTCCCAAGAGGAGCTTGAGACTCCCTGCTAAATATCGGAGCTATCAGAATCAGTTATAAGGGCTCACGTGGGCTTAAAAACCAGTCGGTCAGATCCCCTGGGAGAGGTAATCCTCCATGGAGGTTGTGTGTTGTCCAACCCTTATCTGACCCAGGGTACCTACATAATAACCCCTTGCAAGTAACCTATGTGGCACCTAAGTCAAGAAACTAAGAAACCACAGTATACCTGATGCACAGGCGAATAGTTGTAAGTCATGTCCACCGTATGGGCAGGGTAGAAAATCTCGAAACCTTGAAAGCATTGCCTCTCATAGAGGTAAGGGCATTAGAAAGATCCCCAGAAATATATCTGACGCTAAGAAGGTATCAGGGGGATATCCCTTCAACCGACCTCATGCAACCTCGTGCTCAACTTTGGTATAAGCAGAGCCTCCTAATATTACCGATTATACAATGGATTTCTCCACTCCCTTAGTCATACACATATGTTAATTTAATATCCTTGGAGAAGTTTACTCACAAAATCCTATTCCAAGGCACTAAATCCTAAATTAATTTGTGCACCCTAGAAAAATAAAATCGTTACTAATCAATTTTAAATTATAGCGTTAATTTTAATGGCCTTTCTTACTCAAAAGGTGTGGTCATGAAACTAGTGATGTTATGACTCAGCAAGTAAAATAAATGAATATGAATACAATGCAAAGTCCTAACTTCAATTTCCAATAGATGATATGCTTCCTAAAAATGCAATTTTCAATTCAATTATGCAATTCTAAATAAAAATGCAAACTTTATTTACATGCACTAAGATAAATGACAAAGACTCAAGAGATCAAAATGCCAATCAATGTTAAATGCCTAATATTTTTGTATTTTCAATATAAGAAAAATGAAAATGCAAGGACTGAACAATAGTTTGATATATAAAGACTCTGTTGTGTATAGGCAGAGACAACCTAAGTAGGATATTAAGGATAAAAACACCTAGCCCAAGGTGCAAGGACAATCAAAATGAAATGATGATGAGAAAGGCATCACCCAAAAATTCAACCAAAGACAGGTTTCATGTCATTCCATAGACACTTAAGAGTCAATACAGAGACCCAAGAAGACTCAACAATCATTAAAACCTACCCAACAACCACCAAACCCAACAAAAAATAAAAAAATATTGATGTGAGTGGTTTTTCAAGGGAAAAGTGTGTATGTACGCAGCATGTATGCAGCATGTAGTAGGACATCACGCGTATGTATGCGACTGTCAAGAAAAAACCCACGTATATGTGTCAAAACACATCTAGGCTAAGGAGAAGGATGAAAGACTCAGACCTAGAGTGAATAGAGGTTGTCAAGCAATCATACAACAAGAAACCCAATATGAACAAGATAAATCTAAGGAGAAAAACACTCCAAAGCCCAAAAAATAAGATTCAATCCCTAGTATGGCCGCCAATTCTATTACGAGGAAAATCTCTCTATGGATAGGGGTAAACCAAAACAGAAAGAAATGACTGCAGAAATCAACTCTAATATCAAGTATGATATATAGACAAATATGATAGCAAGACAAGATAAAAGGCCTACCTCGTTTAGACATTCGATAAAGTCCACCGTTGAGCACTTGAACCAAAGCAATATACCTGCAACTAGTCCTCAACAACCAAGCAATGCAACCATATGGTGATAATATATAATGTTATCACATTCAATAGCATAATCCATCAACAATCATAACAAATACGCCCATGGAATAATAATTCAAATATTTTCAAGATATTAATTGGACGAGAAAAGAGTATTTCTATTAAGATATAATCAACATAAGTGAATAAGTTACGGACTTCTGTGTTGGCACGGTTCAGAACCAAGAAACTAAGTTCCTTCCAACTGGGCCTCCACCACTTCAATTCTCCACCAAAGGCAAGCTCATATAAGAGAGAAAATGAAGTTCTCAATCAGTAAGGGAAGAGCTTGGGGCCTGAACAATGTGTTCATACTTAAAGGACAAAGGGATGCAAACTCAATGTGAAGTGAATAATTCCTCCAGAGTAACTTTTCTCTCAAAGTTGAATTCTTGCTCCTCTTTTCCATAGCTCAAATTTGTCCCATTTATATCCTTCAAGTTGAACTGAAGGGCTGAGTCGAAACGTTTCCAGTATATGGAAGTCCAAGAATCATTGATCTCATGACGTGACATGGAAAACCGACACTATTTTTCAATTTTGGGCACATTTCCCGATGTACGCAGGCTGTAGGGGTGAAACCTGTGTATACACATGTTGTATAGTAGGCAAGGTGCGTATATGTGGAAAAATTATATTTTTAGCTCTGTAATTTGCAAAAAAGGATTTCAAGTCTGCATAGGGAAATGGAAAAAGTCCTTCTGTGCAATATTGCATGGGGTGAGGAAAATCTTGCTATAATAGCGCAAGAGGACTAGGATTCTCCATGTATTTTGTAGTCTTTTCATGTTGATATCATGGGCATGCGGGTCCATATTTTTCCCTATCATGTACTTTTTGATGTAAACAAACTTTTTCTATCACTCATTATATATATATATCCGAGTTTTTTGGTGCTAATGATGTTACAATTTATCTTGTGTGATGTTTTTAATGTACATGTGATTCATTTTATTTTGTATATATGTGCGAGATATCGATCCAAAATATAATTTGCAAGTGAATCTGATGTTGTGTTGAGTTCTCTTGGCATGTGTCTATATTTTGTAAATTCAAACATTATTTCAATACAACGAACTCTTAGGTGAAGACGCAATAGGACAGGGTTGTGAATGGCATAAACTCAATTAAGCTGAAAAACCACGAGTTGAGAATCTAGGTTGATGACCAGATGAGATATACCTAGAGAGGAGGCCTTGGTTAAAATCCCAATGACAGCGTGATATTCTACCATGTTATTGGTTGTCGATCCTATGAAAATGCCTCATGAACTCACCAACTCATCAGAGTGGTAAATGACCCAAACTACAAAAGAAATGTTCTAGGTGTTCCAGCTAGCTCCATCTGCAAACCCGAAAAATATGGGAAAGGGAGATGTTATATGCGCATGCAATCACAAGACAAAGTATAAGTGGCTAAAACAAAACTCATACACACAAGAGAAAAGACACATCAAATCAAAAAATATAGTACAATAGTGTACAAAGCACACATGTCAGATGTTCTATGCATAGTACTTCTTGAGGTAAATCCCGTTTCGAGGCTCACCAAGAGATATTCCATCGTATTCAACTAACTTGTAGGAACCTCTATGTAATACACATTTTATGATATAGGGACCATGCCACATAGGTTCTAACTTTCCTGTCCCTAACTTATAGTGAGCCTGGTCATAAACAAGGACTAGGTATCCTTCTGCGAAAGTACGAGGTTGAATGGATTTTTCATATTGACTCTTCATTCATTTTTGATACGTCTCATTGATGAGAGAAGTTTTGTGACATCTTTCATCTAACTTAGTTAAATATAGGAATCATTCCTCTTTAGCAGAGGTATGAGGTAGGAGTTATACGGTGAGTTGCAACAAAGGGATTTCACATTCGATTGGTAACACTGCTTCAACACCATATACCAACTAGAATGGAGTGAATCTAGTTGCATTTTTCACTCACGTGCGGTAATCCCAAAGGGTGGAGAAAAGTTGCAAGTTCCAAGAAGTTTTGTTTTCCCCTACCATGCGTTGAATCATGGTCTCAAGGAATTTGTTGATATCTTCAACTTGTTCGTTTGCTTGAGGATAATAGAGGGATGAGTTTTAATGGTGAAAACCCAAATTAACACGCAACTCACTCATCATCTGGTCTTGAAAATGTGAGTGGTGATCAATGACAATGGATTGTGGGACACCAAAGCGAGCGATGATGTGGTTAAAAACAAAGAGAGTTGCAGTACGACCATCGTTAAGAAATGTAGGCATAGCCTCATCCCATTTAGTGAAATAATCAACAACAATGATGATATAACCATGCCCCCCGATTGAGGTAGGATTACATTGCATAAAATCAATGCCCCATTTGGAAAAGGGGTCGATGGCGATAATGGGATGTAGCAGAGCAAGGTGGGTTCATTCATTTTTGTGAAACATTTGATAGGGTGGGAATCTTTTGACAACCTCAATACAATCTCTGAAGATGGAGGGCCAAAAATAACTAGCACACAAGATTTTCTAGGTTGTATCCATCCCAGAAAGATGACTGCCACAAGCTCCAAGGTGACAGTCATTCAAAACGTGTTCATCCTCATCATGGGTTAAACAATGCCATAAGAAAATATCAATACCACGACGATACAAAGTGTCGTCAATGATAAGGTAGCATTTAGAATGGTGGTGAATACGACAATGTTCTTCACGGGAGATATCAGCCTAGAAACGTTGGGTTTGAATATAGAGAAGAATATATCCATACCAAGGGTCTCACGTGATAATGAGGAACACGTATTCATCAGGAAGAGAATCACTAGGCTCAATATCTTCCTTAGCATGGGGAATATCACATATAAGTTCCGCAAAAACCAACGACTTTTTAGATTTTGATTTGGAAAACTCAAGATAGAATTCTTGAAGAATAACGATCCATTTGGAATATTTTTTCCCCAAGGACTTGACATGTAAGGATATGGTACATTGGGTTTGATTCTACAATGATTGTGGTAGTGCATAACAGGATGTAATGGAGAAACCTCTGGATGAAAATGACTACTGCCAGAGACAACTTTTCAACGTGTGAATATCGGAGCTCAGGACCGGATATAATATTTCTTAGATAGTAGATCACATGTTCGTCACCGTTAGGGTCCTCTTGAACTAACACCATTGAAATAGTGGAAGTGGAGGCAACCAAATAAAGGATATAGTCTCGAGAATAATTCGAAGGATGCAAGAGAGGTGTGTGGGTTAATGCGTGTTTAAGAGAATCAGAATAACGTTGAGCAATGTCATCCCAGATGAAAGGAGTGTCTTTCTGCAACAATCTCATAAATCCTTTAGTGAGTTCGGTGTAATTGCATATGAAACAACGAAGAAAGTTTACTTTCCCTTGAAAATTTTGTAGTTGGGTTAGATTGTTGGGAGGAGGTAAAACAAGAATATCTTTGACTTTCAAGGGATCCACCCTAATCCCATCTTTGGAGACGATGAATACGAGGAGTCAACCTGATTCAGTATAGAAAATACACTTGTGAGGGTTCAAACGGATATGGTAAAACCGACATCAAAGAAAAATGGCCCATAAATGACCAATATGGTCTTGTCGAGTGGATGAATGAGTGGGTAAATCATCGAGGTAAGGCTCCACAATCTATTTGATATCGTGGAAGGAATAATACATGGCCCGCTGGAAAGTAGCCCCAACATTTTTAAGGACAAAAGGTAGTTTCCGATAAGAGAATGTCCCCCAAGGGAAGATGAAGGTTGTCTTATGATGATCAGCTGGAAGAATATTGATCTGGTTATATCCTGAAAATCCATCCATGAAGGAAAATATAACATTGTTGGCGCAATTATCAATGATTTGGTCGATAAAGGGTGTAGGGTAATTGTCTTTTGGATAAGCCTTGTTGAGATCCCTATAATCGACACATACTTGACCGGTTCCTTGTTTCTTAGCAATTGAAAAGATGTTAGAAACCCATTCCGTCAAGGGGACATGATAGATAAAGCCAGATTTCAATAATTTTTCAACTTCTGCCTTTATGGCCGTGGTTTTCTTAGGATGAATCGGGTGAAGTTTTTTTTGTACGGGTTTAAATCTTGGGTACGTTTTTATATCATGCACAATGATCGATGGATTGATCCCTAGAATTTCCTCGAAACTCCAAGCGAAGACATCACATAATTCTTTAAATAAAGCGGTGTAAGCTTCCACTTCCTCAAGCGAACAAATAGCACCGAGATGAACATTTTCCATGATACCTTCTTTGATCAAAATATTTATAGTGATGGTAGCAAAGATGTTGCCTAAATTCTCCTCAGAATTAGTATCCTAGGTAAGTATATGAAATTATGGAGAATCGACAACATTGGTTGGGAATATAGAGTATATATCTTCCTCAATTTCATCTAGACTAGGGAGAAAATATGATCAATGATGGTTCTCATCCCTAGGTACCTCGTCAATACTGAGAATTTCCATAATGGATTCATATGGGAAAAATCCATAGGATGTAGTCGAAAGTAGAGGATAAGGAATCCAACCAAGATGGAAACGAATAAGTGTCAGATGCCAACATATGTTGGTTGTCCAAAAAGGGAGAGTAATATTGGATAGCATCGGATGAAGATTCAACAGGACTAAGTGTCATAACGTCACCTAGTGTATTAAATTCCAAAGGACTAGGCACAACCCAAGGATTAGATGATTCAAAAGATTGATATGCCATAGTCGAGATCATATTGATCATGGCAATGTGTTGTGTGGTGGGAGGAAGTGGTACAAGGAAAGTACCCATAAGGGAATAATATTTTAAAATACCTACACCAACACTTTCATAAGTGATCTTGCTATCTCCCAAGAAAGGAATATTCTTGGTGGTGGGAGTGTGAGTGTCAGGGGTGCAGTAATCTAACTAGTCGATAGTGACAATTTTACCTTGATAGGGGAATTGTACACTTTGAAATACCGATGAAGCGACGACAGTCATGGAATAAAACCAACTTCTTTCTAAAAACAATTTGTAATCAAGGGGAGCATCGACTACCTCTACATCGACAGAGACAGTCTTGCCTCCCAACGAAACAACTAAGGACTGTAAGAGTTTGTGAGGACGGAAACTTCACTCATAGAATTCTCGTAACATGGTAGGGGATTAATGAAGTGCAAGTGATTTTAATCCTTTCCAACATGCTAATGAAATGACACAAGTTGAATCTTCCTCATGTAGTATGGTGTGATGAATGTGTTGGTTATGAACAACTACATCAATTTGAAAATCAAGTTGGTGAGAAAGTTGTGACTTGAAATTATCAGGGTTAAATGTGATATTATTTGACGACTTAGGATCAATTGCACTGATGGCGGCCAAGATATTTCTACGTTGACTTGGACAATGTTGTAGAACTTCAAGAGCGGACATAGAACATGGTTCTTGAGCCAAATATTCAACGATGTTGTAGTTTTGGGTGGCACGTGAACTAGGATTAAAAGTTGACTTGCAAATAGTGCTCTTGGGAGGGCATAAAATAGAGTCGAAAGTGGGTTTCTCAATCTGAAGTGACCCATATATAGGACTAATGGTGGCGGGATATGGATCCGGTGGGGTACCATTATTGACCTTCTCTTTATCAAGTTTAGGCGACGTGTCATACGTTGTGGTGCGAGTGGTTAAATAGATCCCATTGAACATATAAATATGAGCACTCGACGAGGCTTCCTCACTAGTAGGATGACTGGGATTTCCCCATGTTGGAGGGGCAAGGGCTTGAGAGACCATGGATTTTTGTTGAGAAAAAGGACATGTTAGCACAACGGGTTGGGAAAATCCCCAGTGGAGTCGCCAATTTTTGTTGTAGAAAAATTCCCCTACGAACAGGTGAATGACCTCTTGGATCCTAGACCCCTATGACCAAGACAAAAAAATGCTAACATTGGACATTGTCATTCCTTTAAATACAACTAAACTACTCAAAAACAAAAGAGGAAGAAAAGAGGATGTACCTTTTTCTTAAGCTTGTCCTTGCTCGGTCTAGGATGAACTTGATCTTCAATCCCTTTAATGAGTTTTGCAATTCAATAGATAACAAAGACAATGCATGCTTCCTATTCTACCAAGATTAGTTTAAACTAGATTTATCAAGAAGAGACAAGCCCATGCAATAGTACAAAAAATTGAAGGAAACATGCCAAGAATATATTAATGAGAACATAACAAGGTACTTACAATATGTAGATGTAGATGCAATAGCCTCACCAAGTCCTCCTTGTCCAATCCATTTCTCGAAAGATCCACAATCAGAATGACAATACTTTTCACTGATATTCTCCACCTTTTCACCATGAGAATGCCTCCTTTTATAGGCTTTGGGAAGCTCAACCGCCTTAGTTATATTTGGAATAAGTTGAGGATATGACTCCATCAATTGTGGTATTTCCCTTAGATACAACCTGAAGCTTGGATTCGAGCCAAACCAACTTGGATCCTTTCTAACTTTCCTTAGAGATAAGGGGGATTTCTCCCCTAGAATCTCTCAACCAATCGACGCTCCCTCAAAGATGGAAACATAGCATTATAACACTCCCTGCTACAATCAATGCTAGTGCTTCCTGTAAGTGAGAAAGGGAGCGATGATCTCCAAAAATTCGTTTAAGATGATAATTTCCCAAGGAAAAATAATATATAATCTTGAAAAATGATGTTTTTTCCTTTTGTAACATTTATTAGAGGGTGTATCAAGTGGGTGTCATTTGCAATGCGACAAATGCAATACGAAAATACAAAGTTTGTGACAAAAGTGCGACACTTACAACACTTATGATAATGATAATGGGACATTATCGAAGTGAGGAATTTTGATGTGTAACATTCTCGTTACCCTTCTTTTTCTGCATCTTGGACTGGATCTATTGAGGTTGGACTTCCTTGCTCTGTCCTTCATTACCATGATTATGTTGTGGCATATTTTCAAACCAGAACCCTTGCTTACTCTTCTTCTTGAATTTCTCCTCAATTTTGAATGCATATCGATAAGCAAAACCAAGTGAGGATATGTCCAATAAATCCATCTATGTTTGGATATACTTGTGCATGCCACTGTGATACTTCAAAACTAGGTGCCACTCAGAGTCTTTGATACCCAACTTTGAGCGCAAGGTATGAAATTTGTTAGTGTGCTCCAACACTGCCTAATCTCTTTTCTGATGTAGAGTCATCCATCTCATCATGTCTTGATCATCATAGTTTATGATAGGGTAGAAATCCTTCTTTAGGGAATCTACAAAGGATATCCAATTGGTTTCTCTCTTGAATGGTGTAGAATCATTCACAGTGTGCCTCTCCCAATAACCTTCCCACCAAGCTCTGACATTGGGAAAGCATTTAAGGAGCATGAATGTGATCTTTTCACTGTCGATTTTTTTTTAGATGGAGTAATAACCTTCTAGTAGATTCAACCATTTTTCTAAAGCATCTGCATCTATTTGGCCTTCAAATAAGGGGATATCAAAATTGACTTGTACCTTGAAGGGTTTCTCACCTCCAAAATAGTTGCTTGTCAAAGATGCCTCGACCACCACCATCGGTATTCTTCGAAGGATCTGAGTGAAGTTATCCATCCTCTCATTCCTCTGTTGCATGAGAGCTTCCTTGAGAAACATCTTGAAAGGCTCTCCTGCTATGCCATATATAGTTTCTTCCTCCATGGGAAGTCACTTGGGTTGGTGAGAGCAGTTGTCCTCAAGCAAAACAAGCTCAAGACCCAACTCTCTATACCATGGCCTCATCGGGGACCTACTCTAAGAAATGACAAGGAGTAGATTGGTATGATACCACTGATATGGATTATGCTGAGAACAAAATGAGACAAAAAAAATATGGAAGAGAACACAAAAATACAATGAAACCCAACTTCTATTAATGAATAAGAGAGAAAAACACTATAGAACACAAACTGGCAGAATGGGGTAGCTTATCTCTGAAAAGAAATAGATGTTGGCTGTGCTTCATTCGTAATAAGATTTACATCACACTCCATTTCATGCTTAAAGGGCCTCCTTCACCTCAATTATATATGAGAGAGTGAGAGGAGAACAATTCCCATGATGCATGTGGGATATATTGGACTAAGTTTATAAAATTCCATAATCATTTAAAACACTAGGACTTCCCAGGAGGTCACCCATCCCAGTAATACTCTAGCCTGAGCACGCTTAATTATGGAGTTTTAACGGGATCCAATTTATTAGCGCTATGATGTAGGCATGTACATAAGACTACTAGGAAATCATTACATGATGTTTGTAATTAATAAATGAATATGACATTACATTCCATTCCCCATCAAAAGGGTGAATGGGCATAGAGATCCACCTGGATCACCTATGATATGTCTCTTTTTATTTCAAAGGATCAAAGGTTGGTATGGGCCCTACTAACTTTATTACCCATTGTTTTGAATACTTACCTTCATCTTTCCTATCAGTCCCTGTTCTAGCTCATCCACGCATAACCATGACTACTATGAGCCCTTCATTGAGTCTTTCGATTGATACCATATGCACATTATGATTTGGATTCGGGTTCTATTTTCCTATGGCCTTCCACTTTTCAACTATTTGGGGGAAATCTTCTGTCGAATGATCTATTTCTCTACAATATTTGCACATCATACATGGATTCTGGAAGTTATGGGCCATGTGTCTAGGTTGGTTACAGTTGTAACATATAATCGGTCCTTTTCCTCCTCTTCCAAAATTCCCTCTACCTCGACATCAACCAAATTTTCCTCTGTTCCCCTGGTTTAAACCTATTGTATTGTTGTATTGTGGACCCCTTGCTTACGATGTATCATTTTCTTCCCAAATCCTGTACATATCAGATGTGCGCTCCTTCATCAAGTCAAACACATGACAATCCTTCTCCTTGTGTCCTATAGATTTGCAAAAATTTCAAAACAAGTTCTTTGGCGTACTCTGGTATTTCTATAGTAGTGGACACTTCGTTGGGTGATGGCCCCATTTCTTACATATCTCGCATTATCCTCCTCCTGGCTCACATTATCCTCCTCCCGGCAATGAATTCATCCTTGTGATGGCCTTCAGTCCTACATTTTGTACACCAGACTTCCTCACGTTTATCCTTTCCCTTCTTCAGTTCTTCCAATTGAATTGTCAATGCAACCAACTACATCTGAACTTGCATCATTGTGCCACTGTCTCCCACCAGAGATGACTCCATTTTCATATAAATATCTAGTGCCTCAAGCTATGACGTAACCTTTTACTGGATCAATGGCCTACGAATGTGTGGTAGAATCCCTGCAATAAACCATTCTTGGTGTTGTTGATCTGGGATTTGGAAAGTTAATCTACCCATCACATCCTTAAATCTCTAGTCGTAATCCCTTACCAACTTTGTTTTATTTGTCTGATCTCCTTCAATTATGTGATGTACTGTGACTCTGAATTTGGCTACTTGAACTCCTTTAGCAGTGCTTTCTTAATCTCCGCCAACATCATGGCCTGTCCTATAGGTGTGGTACTATGTAACTTCATATACCATACTAGCACACGACCTCTAAATGTCTTTGCTAATTGAACAATATTCACAACTTCATCATGTACATTCTTTGCAGACCAAATCATCTCACACACGAACAAGTGTTTTTATGGGTCCTCTGACCCAATTCCTTGGAACTTCTACAACCTAAGAGTATTATCCACCCCAGCCATAGTTTTTGATGTAGTCCCTCCTCTTGGTGATGTTGATTGACTCTAATTATGACTCTGTCCACTACTCCCACTATTCTAACTGCTATTATTCGGACCTCCTTGACTAACTACAATTTTTTTCTTTTGAAAATTCTTCAAACATTACTTCTGATTGTGGTGACACACACGGGGTCATGAACTTGACATAGGATTTTGTCTGTGTAGGACTTGATGGTTCTTATATTATTAGAATGGATTGGAACTCCTCTTCTCCTCCTCCTAGGTATGGTACCTCCATAATTCAAACTAGTGTGAAGGGTTCTATCCCCTCTGGATCACTGCACGACTCTCTTCTCTTAGCCTCAATATTTTTCCTCTTGTACCTCCTCCCTCTACACAACTCTCCAAACTCGTATCCTTCCTCTGGTATATATTTGTCTTTCATCCTCAGTCCTTCCCTGCTTCTTTCATTGCTTCCTTCCTTTTCTCATACGATCCTCCTATCATCACCCAGTTCTCCTATGTGCATGAACCCCTTAGCAGTCGAATTACATCACCAACACGTGATTTTCACACAATAGCATCTATATCCACGTATTTAATGATTTCAAGAAACTCCTGTTATAACCCTATAATTTATAGGATCAACTGTTGATTGTATTTTTTGTCCCTTCAGTGTTTTTGACTTGCAGAGACTACTGCAGAAAGAAAAATAAAGAAAAGAAAAGAAAATGAGAAAAGAATAAAAGAGGGAATAAAAGAAATTAAATGAAGCCCCATGCAATAACAATGGCTTGGTCCATACAGTCTAAGCATGGCCAAGTCCTTTTAAATTGATGTTGATAGGATTAATGAATAAGCTTGGCTAAATTGTCTAAACTTAGTCAAGTAAATAGGCCAGATAGAGAATAAATTTGACCAAATTGCCTAATCTTGGTCAAATAGTCCCTAGGTAGAGTAATTTCTTAGTCCAATAGTTTAATATGGGCTAAATGTCATAGGGAAGTAGGTTATAACTTAGGTTAGAACTTAGGTTAGAGCATAGGTTAGTTGGATTGATTTCAATAAAACATGCATGATGATCTATGTCGATTCATATCTTTGAAGTTTGAAAGTATGTTACCTGAGCCCCATGGTGTCAAAAGCAGGAAAAGTCGAGCAAACCCACAAAAAGGCCGCAAACCTAAGTCTCCACTACAGAAATGATTTTGCGCTGGCAGATTAAAGAGAGCACATAGATGGACAACCGAGACACCGACGCTTAGATCAACGGTTGGGATATGATTCCGGACCCCCCCAACCATTCTTCCTTTAACGGTGGGGGGGGGGGGTGGTCCAGAATGGTGAGTAACAAGAAATCAGATTTGGATGGTTGAGGCGTTGGTGCCCCGATCCACGACCAAGATATAATTTCGGACCCCCCCGATCATTCTAACTTTAACGGTGGGGGGGGGGGGGTCCGAAAAGTTCATTAAAGGAAGTGCTCATCTCTATGATCCAGCATCGGGAACGTGGATGGACGAATGTCAATGTTTTTCGAACCCCCTCGACCATTCTCTTTTTAATGATGGGGGGGTCTGAAATGAAATGGTTTTTTGGTGGGCCCCCTACTATAACGTGGTAGAAATATATTGCACTTTCCTGGCATACCATTGTCGTATCATGACATCACTTCCACTTTCTTCCCCTAAGAGTCCTATCTCATAAATCTGTCAGTCCAGCCCCCCTGTTTCACCCGTCACAAGTCCCCTCACCATTACTAGTCTCCAATCAACACCCTCCATGTCACCAGGTCGTACTTGTCACCCATTTTTCATCTGCCCTCTCAATTCCCCAATGACCCATTGGCCATTTATTACAGTTTAACTTTCCCATTAGGCCTGTTGATCTGTCCCCATGACCAATGGTTATCCGTTCACCCAAAAATAACCCGTATCTTTCATTCACCCATTATTTCTCTTATCCTCACACCAAAAGTTTCCTTGTCCCCTCTCTGTTTCAATCAACAGCCCAACCACATCCATTACCACTAACTTTTGTTTGAATTGCAGGTATTCTTCACAGCTATGGTGCCAAATTCCAAGAAAGAAGAGGCTGGGGAAAATCCTTTCCTCCCTCCTCCGATCGACCTTGACAAGATCCCATTGGTTGAAAAATATCATCTAATATCAGATATAAGGTGCGAAGTTGATTTCGCGGAGCTGCAGTCATGTCTCAAAGACACTTTCTTAGATCAGAACAATGAAATTGGGCTCTGGGAGTCCAATCTTCCTCTATATCCTTTCCCCCAGGTCCACCATTTCCCTGAATTTTCCCTCAAATTCTAGGCCCACTACCTTTCTAACCAGAGAACCATAGTCTCTTCATCGGGAGAAACTTTATTCTTCATCACCCCAGAGGCCATTGATCAGATGATGCAAATACCCAGAACTGAATCTGCCTCCCCTTTCAATCTTGAAACCATAATAGAGTTATACCATAAATTGTCTTTTCCTCAAAGAGCCCATATATTTGAATTGTTCTTCCCACAGGACGCTCATCTTCCCAAATCAAATATCTCGTATCCTTCCTCCCTATTCTCAGAAAAGGGCAACCAAGTTAACTCATCACTTTGTTGCCTACTTGGTTATTTTTCAGACGAATGGGTGGATGAACCTATATTAGGTTTTTTGTCCATTTTCTCTATCGAGGAAACGCCCACCACTCAGTTCAATTACAACACCTTTTCAGAGGACAACATTCACAAGAAGTTCTCAAAATTTGCCACAGAGGGCATGTTCCAGTACTCCTCCATATTGGATTACATGTTCATTTTCTTTCAGGCAGATAGGTTCTCTTTCTCGATGCAGAAAATGGACAAGGATGGGAAGCCGCAGGCGATGACATCTTGGACTTCGCTGATCAGGCGAAATTCCATAGAGTTCAGTTTTAAATAGTTCATCGAGCAATTTATGACCCAGTGGTGAGCATGCTTAGTGGCAGACCAGAACCAAGAATAAATGAGGAAATTCAGAGGATTTTACACCTCTCGGACCTTGCAAAAACCAGAGATTGGTATCTTTACCAAAATCACATTGAGATCGGGATATATGGATGTGAGTTAGCTCCATACAGGCTACCCAAGTATTTACCCATGAGGATATTTTCCTTGGAATACATAAGACAGATGATAAATTTAGACGACATACACTTTGTGTCTCTGAAGAAGAAACAACAACTCAGAATTAAAGGGCAAATAGGATCTTTTATTTGTAATAACCGAGGCATCAGGGAAGAGGCAGATAGGTTTCTGAAATAAATGAAGTTTGACGTTAGTTTCCAGTGGAATTATGACCCTTGTGGTATCATTTCGGAGATGCGGGTAAAGAATAAAAACATTCCCTATGTTCATTCACCCAAGCCCGAAATCGAGAAATTCGCAAATCAAATGGAGTGGGAGGAGAACACTCTGGAAGAGATAGAGGAGCAGTCTCCTTCTCTTATTGTCTCACAAACAAACATGCCACAGTTTCCAAAGGAGAAAAGGCCCAGGAAGGATTCTTCATCTTCTGTCACCGAAGTCTCGGCCGAATATTTCCAATTATACACCAAGAGGCCAAAACCAACTCCTACAACTGACATGGCTGGTGAAAAGGGAACCCAATCCGATATAGCCATGAAAAATGATCAATCACCACTTATCACTAGCAACCAGCAAATCACACCTTCTTCTTCATTCAAGAAGTAGACAGATACTTCATTAATCAACTAGCCAAAACAAGGAGGCGTCAAATTGAGCATCTTTGAGAAATATGACCTGATCAAGAAGAGAAATCAAACGCTGACCAGCAACACTTATGCTCAATTTTGGAAGCAGACATCCACGACACAACACAGACTGTTGTCTGTGTTTGATACAGAGAAGGGTAGAATGCACATGGATTTTCTATAGGCCCAGGTGCTCGACCCAAAGGCAATCACTAACTACAAAAGGGTAATGTTCGAGTTCCACACCAGAGATGTGCACCCTGCTGATCAAATGGATCTGCACATGCAAACTGGAGAAATGGTTTTCTCCACTTTGGAAACTACCTCTACTTCGGCTGCTAAACTTCAGGTCTCTCTGAGAAATGTTCATACACAGTTAAAGTTAGAAAATATATCATCCTTTGTGAAAGATAATAAAATTAAAACGTTGGAAGAATTGGTCCTCAAGATCAGGTATGACCCCTCGAATGTGAAAGTAGTCGAAGAGATGCTTAAAAAGAAAAATGCAGATATAACATCTCTCAGGAAACAACTGAAACTACCACCAACGAAAGATGCACATGCAAAGGAGATAGATGAGACAGAAGGTGAAAAGGACGAGATGCTCAAGTTGATCATGGATCAGAATGAACAGTTGAAAGAGATGGAAGCAGAACTGGAAAGATTAGTGAAGGAGAAAGAACAATCAATGCCTATGGAAGTCATTCCATTGAGCGCAGTTCCACTCACAGGGGTAAGCACAACATCGGTAGAAAAAACCTCCACAGCAGAAATTCCCTCAGCAACTTCAATGACATCTCTGGAAAAGATAGTGGAATTAGCTAAATCCATGGAAGAAATGGACTTATAGGAGACAGATATTAGCAGACTGAAAAAAGATTTTGAGGATCTTCAGCAACTCAATTCCTCCTACCAAACAAGCTAATCCATGGAGAAGAAAACATCAAACAGACTCAAACAGTAATTGTTGCAGCTTCGAAAGCAATCAGTGGCAGGAAAGACACTCGTTGAGGCCAAGGAAAATATTTGGATGGATATCTCCAAATCCATATATGAAATATGGCCTATGGTGCAAATCATGTTCGAGCAAAAGGAACTGATACAGAGGAGCAGGCGGGCTATTGAAAAAATAAAAGGAGAGATGGGAGAAATGCCCACAGAAGCCACTGAGATCATTAGATTCCTGAATTCAAAAACCAAGGAAGAATTAGAATATTTGAAGATTGAGGATAGGACAGAAATCATCCTCGAAGTCAAGAGGGTTCTGACCAAGAGAGGGCTTATGTTGTAGTTGGAAGAGAAAGTCCAGACTATGGACGTAGGAGTTCAAATATTTTTCAGTAAGATCGAAGCTCTACAGAAGAAAGGTCTCCCGGACTTAATGGTCCTAAATGATAAGTTAATGACCCTTCTTAATTATAAACAGAAGTTGTCCATGGTGGCCAAAGATAGTTTGAAATTTTCAGGAATATAGGGCAGCATAATAGGTAAGGAATTCTTAGAAACTTTGCAGCCAGACATCAACATACAACACGAGATCCTGTACATTTTCATCGTCATGCCAACTTTTTCCAAGTACACAGAAATGGATGAAATATACCGAAGATTACTCAAAGTCACTATTCCTAGTCAACTACAATAGGAAGAGCTATGCAATTTGATCGAGTAGGAGATGAGGTGTTCAAGTCCAGTCAACAATTAGATCAGACAAAGTCGTGTAGATGACTCACCAATGACCGTCCTTAAAATCAACTTGAAGAATTCGACACATCATTAACAGTCCCTAAAGTTTTGTATCTTGTTGAGTTAGTTAGTTAAATTTAGAATCCATCACATCCTGATCATTTATGACAGGGTCGTTGTAACTTTTATTATAAATATTTCCCAATTAGAAGTATTGAGGGTTGTTGATCTTTACGCCCGAGCAAGCTCTAGTTGCTGTAATTTTTATCAATAAGTCGTTTCAATAATACAAAGAAAAGTTTCACAGGATTCCTGTGTGTCAATTGTTGGTGAAGTTCCTTCTATCTGTGTACAAGTTTTTCCTTCTCAGTTACCATATTGTCTTTCTAAATCTAATCTTTAAAAGAAGTTAAAGTTGCAAAATTTACCTTCACGTACTCTTTTCTTAATCTTTTATAGATTTAAATGTTTTTCTTCCGAGGTTATAACAAAGAAATTCTTAAATGCTTTTTGCTATTAACTGACATCTCATTTTTTCAGCTATACACCATTTTTAGTTCTAAAGAATCCAGCATTAGCACTATCTTGCCCTGTGAAACGAATCTTGTAAAATTGTCTTTGACTTCTATCTTTTAAAAATAGACCCCATAGCCCAATGGAAGCGTAAGTGACATTCAACCAATTCATTCAAAAACAATACAAACAACTCGGTTAAAATCTTTTTAACTAGCCTAAAATCTTTGAAAACTCAAGCAAATCTAAAACTAACAGAGAGATCCCTCTCTGAAACTGGTAGGGCTAGCTTTCAGTTTCGAAGCGGTTGGTTAAGGTTACCTCTGATAAGTTTCTTCTTACCTCATAACAACCTCTGGGAATTTACAGAGTGATAACAACTTCCACCCGGACCTTTGAAAAATTCCCTTTCTGTGACACTGTATGATTGAATATAATCTACGAAAAACTCTGTAACATAACCACCTAGTACGCTATCCAACCAAACATCAATTGCTGGAGTAGTTGGGTTACTTATAGAATTCAACTATCTTACCAATTCGGGTGTCCAGTTTCTTGGCGCTACGATGTTGAACCGTCCATTTTTCTCCACCAATCTTTCTAGCCACTCTGTTAGAATAACCAAAAATTCACCAAAGAAAATTTCATGCAGATCTATGAATACATACTTTTGCAAGCATTGCTTGTCACTCATACGAGGGTTTATTTTCTCTTGTCATGTGAATTATCATTCTTTCCTTTCCAACCATTCTAATATATCCTTCTTAGTCGGTCTCCAAAACATCCCCTTAATCACAAAGTCTCGGTCCCAACAATGGAACCATTTGTTGGCGTTATTCTGGGCATGGGTTGTAAGACCCAAGTTTATTGTTATCTAAGACCAACAAAACCCACCAGACATCGACCCCTTCGGCATCACCTTCTTGTGCAGATGAAGTCTCACCTGAGGTATCTATTGGGACTGAAAGAACCATGCTTCTGCAGTGGCAAGGGAATGGGAAGAAAAAATTCATTTCATTCTTCCTTAGTATGTTATGCACATAATTCAGTTTTGTCATGTTATTACCTGACCCATGGTTTAGATTTCTATACATAACATATTATAGTTTACTATATGTATTTGTTGTTGTCACAATCATGAATCATTGCACCATTCTTTAACTATCAATTGAATCTATTCTACATTGCATGCAAATAATTTTCATAATCAAACACAGAAACATAAACAACACATGATTCCATAACATATATATATCTTTCCTTTATTCATCCTTCTCAACCTTCGATTGTTACATTCAATAACTTCGGACTCAGTGTCAAACATACTGTAACATACAATAATCTATCATAATCGACTTTATCAAGATAATACCTAGCTAGACCAACCGACTGACTCAAACCAACCGAACCGAACCCCTCATCTCCCAAACCAATACATATTTATATCAAAATCTAGGGATAAAAACCCTAATCTATTCACCCCAAAATTATCCCATTAAAATGCATGGCCAACTAATTTAATTGGTTGTTTGATGCCTTTCTTCTGTTTTTTATCCTTCTTTCCTCTTTTCTGTTGTTCTTCTGTTTCTTGGATGTCGGGTTTTCATTTTCCTGTAGTGCTTTATTTCCTTACTCTATTCTTATAGATTTATTCTTATAGCTTTATTCTTCAAGTTGCGTGTTGTCTTCCTTTTGTGCACTTTCCTCCTTCTGTGCACTTTCCTAATAGATGCGCCTCAGTTGCATGCTCTCTATCTCTTCTTTTTCCTTTGTGCACTAGTTCTTCCTCAAAACTACAAAAAATACTTTCTAGACTGCCTGTCCAACACAAGCCTACACCCTTATGGGAGACCTTTCTCAAAATTTTCATTGCACTACACTAATTGTAGTGGTATAACTCTAAGGTAACACGTTTTTGGTGGAACCAATCATACTATTATGGGAAACCTATCTTAAAATATTCCTTGCATAGTTTTGAACATATTTGTATCACTCTTTGGTAATCCTTTAGGTGAACCCAAGTGACCCATGGTCACTACTATAAACACAATCATGGAAAACCAAGCCACCAAACTAGAAAAACTGGTTTCTTGTATTGATTGATAACTCCCTGAATAGAAAGCCTCCCTGGATGAACTAAAAAACTAAATTGCTTATATTTTATCCTTCCTACCAAAAGGGGTAGAGGAGTAGAAGAATCAAATATATCCCAAAAATGAGGAATCCTTTGTAGTAGGAGAGACATGCATTAGATCACCCTTTCATGATAAAAATATATGGCACCAATCTCCCAAAGTAGATATGAACAAGTTTGATGGATTTGATGCCAAATGTTGGGTTACCCAGATGTAACACTACTTCTCCCTCTATGGTATTATTGATGACATGATAAAACTTAGAGTGGGGGTATTATACTTGGATTTAGAACTATGTCAATGGTGGAAATGGTGTAAGATATCATATGAGGGATATATTTCCTAGAGCCAATTTGTGAAATCCATCTATGCTCGTTTTGAAGAGACACTCAATATTTGGGATGACTAACCGAGTTGCACAACATAGGCACAATAAAATACTTTATATTGGCCTTCTAGGAACTGTTAATTCATACAGAATTCTTGACTAATTCCTTTTTTAAATAATGTTTCATTAGTGTTCTCAAGGATGATTTTCAAGTGCAAGCCATGATGAAACACCCAACCAATTGGTTGAAAACCTATTAGAGAGATATAGAAACATAGCTGGTGATAAATGAATATGCCAAAAAAAAACTCTTTCATTTCTCACCCTTTCCCTCCTATGGCATCCATAACCATTTCCCCCCTTTCTTATCCCTTGAGGGTCCACAAACTAGCCCTAGAGGAAGAAATAGAATGCCAGATCAAGATAGACCATCATAGTTTGAATTAATTTTTGGAACATAGGTTTCATCCCCAAAGCAACACAAATGGGTCAACATGGGTATGATTTTTAGATCATATACAAGAAGGGAAGAGAGGATGTGGTGGATGATGTTTTGTCTCAGAAATATGGAGGAAGGATGGTTGCTTGGTGAATGACACCATGTTTAAACTCATCCAAAGACTTTGATATGAACACAATCCCCTTAAAGGCTATAATTGGAAGCAAGATACCTTGCGTATAAAGGACACATTTTTTTGTTGTAGATTTATTCTTTAAAACAAAGGGTGTTAGAGGATTTGTAATCATCCCCTATAGTGGGTCACTTTGGCTTTCAGAAAACCTACAAACAAGTTAAGCACTCTTTCTTTTAGGAAGGCATGAAAAATGACATCCATAATATTTTACTTGAATGTGGAGCTTGTCAAATGAAAAAAGATGAAACAACGAGGGCTCTTGGGGTATCATAGCCACTATCGATCCCAAGCATTGTATAGACTCGCATTTCCATGTATTTTTCAATGGGCCTCCTAAAAGAAGGAAACAAAGTAGTCATCATGATAAATATTTACCCCTATCTATAATGAATCCTTCTAGCTTCAAAAATAGATGTTCATGTAATTGATTCCTTTATATTTGATGATGAATATGATATCATTTAGTTACTTACCTTATTATAGCCACATGACATGCCAATAATGATCATTCTCTCCCATAGACACCACCCACATACCTTATTGGCTTCTCATGGAGGCTTAATTGATAATTATGATTAGACATGCTCATTATCTCTAATGTTTCCACATTGATATACTCTACTAGACCCATCTCAATCACATGTCTAATCAAAGTGTGGTCCTCCCAACATAACTTAGGGTTTATAGTGGCCCAATTTTATATTTTTTTCCTAAATGTGGGTTGAGGTCAGATTGTTCTAGTAAGGGCTATTGTTTGTATTATCGCTACTATGAGTCAATTCTTGTTTCCCTCTTTGATAAATAAATTCCTTATAGGAATAAGATGTTCATTCTACAAAACATCATTCCAATAGAATGGAAGGTGTTCAATTTCCTTGTCAACTTCATTGCCAATGTTGTATAATATATGTGTAATTCAATTAACCTTGTTTCTAACATGAAAGTGAACAACTGAAATTATCTAGAATTCTATTAATTTCTATTAGTGGTTCTATTAGGTGCCAATTTTTAGATTTAATATCCTTGAGCCTTTGAAATTTTGAGCTTAAAATTTGTTGATCATGATTTTTGAAATGCCCATAAGGATCATGTCTAAAATGCTTAAATTCACAATTGTATGAATCTATTTTCTATATTCTATTGACTCTACAACATTATTTGTGGTTTCTTTAATGTTTTTTACATAAATGAAAAGAGGAAATCATTTGGAGTTCCCAATTATCCAATCTATGCTTGATCTTCTTATATTTCCTCTTAACACCTCATCATATCTGAAAGAAAGATGCCCCAATCTTCCACCTTCAATTTCTCTTCTTCTAGAACTATCATATCTTCCTCCTTCAAATAGAGTTGAAATGGTCTCATTCATACCTCTAATAATCCTTAGGGCTAATTGATCACCAAATTAATAATTTCTTATTCTAGAAAAATTTGGTGTCTCTTTATCCATACATTAATAAGATAAAACCAAGAATAATTCCCTAGGTTTTGTTCAAGATATTTGACTTGAATCCCCCCTTTGCAAGTTTCTTATGATTTTTTTATGGTCATTGGTTTTCTTAGTGGTCCTTTTCATTTTGAGAGAGACTATTTCTCAACAATATTTGGCCATGCTCCAATGGAGGAACACATGATTTAATTCTTTTGTAGTGTTTTGATAATGAACACATATAGATGGTCTTGAATATCCTCTCCTACATAATCTTTCCCATGTTAAATGATTTTTTTTTGTCACCATCCAAAGGAAGGATGAAATTTTATGCCAAGAATATAGATTTTCTATAAGAGGAACCCCAAGGTATTCTCTATAAGAGGAACCCCCATGTGTTTTTTCGAGAGAGTTTCCCTTCGGAAATTAAGGATTTTTTTAATATATCTATAGATAAACAAACAAATTGTTGTTTAGGAAGAACAAATTGTATTTGTTTTCATTAACCATACCCATAGAAACACATAAGAAAAGATTCAAGGATTGCTTGAAAACTTTCACATCTTAATGGTGACTGAATCCCCAATGACCAATTTTCATCAACAAATTTCAAGTGTGAAACTACCTCTAAGTTAATTATAGGTTTGATCTCATTCAATTTTATTAGAGTTCCTTTGTTGTGAGGATAGAAAGGTAAAGTGACAAAGTCCCTCATTGATGAATGTCTCAACTTGGATTAAAGGAAGACATAATAACTTCATCAAATATAATTGAAAAAGATATAAATGAAAAATGGTCCTAGACCTAAATAATCCATTCATCATCATTCATCATCAAACCCAAAGGGCTTTAGTACCTAAACAAACTCCAATTTAATCTTTCACATGATTTAGACATATCTAACTCAATTAACATTTTTTTTTTAAGTTTCAAAGAATGAGTAAATTCTTGGGCCATAAATATTCCATCAAGAATATATCTTCCAATAATTAAACGTCCCTACCCTTGAGAGATAACTTTTTCCTATTCAAAGTTACCCTTGTCCATATTTCTTTGCAAATTTTGTTCCATAAACCAATTCGAATTGTTTGAAACATAAGTGGCTTTTATTACTAAGGAATCATATATATGAAAGTGGATTTATATCCTTTGGGACCTTCCCAAAATTTTCTAGATTCTTTTGTATCTTTGAGGAGGTTTGTTGCAATAATGTACCAATAACATTGGAAATAGTTTGAAGGGAAGGCATTAAACATCCAGGATTTCTTCACTGTAAGATCAAATGTATCTTTTTAGACTTACATGCTTTGAAGACCTCCATAATATATTTTTCATTTGGCTCCTGGCTTTGAAGACCTCCATAAAATATTTTTCATTTGGCACCTCTACTATTAATTTAAGGGATATTATTGCATATCTTCATGGTTTACTTTTCCTTTTTAGATTGAAATTCTATGGGCAAATCCTAGAAATCGGACTGCAATTCAACCCTCTATCACCCTTTTAGATTCTAGGAAATTTCATGTCTGTTCATAGTGGTTCCATGGTAATTTTTGGTATTCTTGCATCCTTCACAAAGCCACCTAATCTGAACACTGTTGAATCCAGCGATGGGTTCTGTGAGAAGAGGAAAATCCTGCCACCCAACTGTCGTTTCCATATTCAGCCCCACCCAATGCGACTTTGATTTATACCAACCGACAGAGAAGCACAGGCTGGTACCAGTTTGATTTTTGCATGAAATATTTTGTCCTTCATGGCCAACAGCTTTTCAACAATTCACAGATTCCTCCGTCCTCCATTATTGAGAAGCAACTCACTGGCCAATCGCCGAACTCTCAAAATCTAAATATGAATCAGTACGTCTCTCTCATGTAGATATACATTGAATATTAGTGAGCCGGCTCTGTCCTATTCTTCAGTCGTTGAAGAAAATGAGAATTCATTTTAAGCCGCAGAATCAACCTGATAGATGCTTTTCTTTTTCTGGATAGTTGAGTCGTTCCCCAATTTTCTTCAATGTACTTTGAGCATTTTTAGCGTCTACCAAGACTTTGAGTATTGACTTGCTTTTGTTGGGGTTGGTTTCATCGATTCAGTTAAAATTTTTAGGTAGTGGATTAGGTTATCCTTATCTTGATTGTAGATTTGTGGCATCTATTCCTATGAGAGTTGACTTTGTTTCATGTTCATTGAATGTCCGAATTTGCAATCAAGATAAGTTCATGAGGGATTGTTATGTTATAATGTTTGGTTGTGTTTTGAGGAATTAATTTTTTTTTTTATTTCACTATATTACATGTTTGCACCTTATCCTCCATGGTTGTCCTAATAGGTTGGTTAATCAAGGTCATTTCACTATATTACATGTTTGCACTTTATCCTTTATGGTTGTCTTAATAGGTTGGTTAATCAAGGTCATGAGATTTTTCATTGAATTTTAATAAGTTTTTCAAAGTTAATTATAATTATGTTCTAAGGTGTATATATCGTGAACATTGAATTTTAAAGATTTATCTATAGAGTTAATATTAATATGCCATCTATGACTTTGTTCCATCCTGGTTGAATGCTCAAATCTGCAATCAAAATAAGTTCAAGGAAGGGATTGTCATATTATAATGTTTGGTTGTATTTTGGGGAATTAAGTCTTTTTTATTTGACTATATCACATGTTTGCACCCTATCCCCTCTCGTTGTATTAATAGGTTGGTTAATCAAATTAATCATGAGCTTTTCATTAAACTTTAATAAGTCTTTCAAAATTAATTATAATTATATGGTGAACATTGAATTTTAAAGATTTATCTATAGAGCTAATTTACAAATATGTCATCTATTGCTTATTTTATTTTTCATTATACTCTATTTTTTGTTTTTCTTGTGTGTTTAAGACGTTTTCTTTATTACTATTATCTTGAGGAAATTTCTTTTGAGATATCAAATATTGACAGCTTCCAGGAATCTTAAGAATGCTATCAATGGCATCTATTAAGAATCACATTGATTCCACTACCTTGCAATTTCTACAATAGAATGGACTCTATATTCCCATGTTTGTCATCGCTATATAGACAAAGCCATTAGTCTCTCAAAAAGATTAACAACTTAATTCTCGAAACCTCTCCACCTTTTGAGGGAATTAGATGATTAAAATTACACTTCTTATTTTGTAAATGAAAATCAAGTTGTATTGGTCGTTGAAGATTTAGATCCTAGAGAGTTTTCAATAATATGTTGAGTGAATAGTTGCATAGAAGAGAAGCATCCTTGACAATGACTATGTTCTACAAGGGAAATCGACATGTGACTAACCTTGCCATTGCCATACTCTTGTAGTTGCATTGATTTGTGGCCCAATCCATTGCTTCCTATGCTCTCTGTAAGATTATTTCTATTCTCCATAACATATGTTAACTTTTTATTTTATTCATAATGTGGAGTTGTGACTATGAATATGAAATTGTCATTGTTTCCTTTGAGAATAATGGAATTGCATCTTGATCTAATGGTGTCAAATGTGCTTTCGACATTGGAGATAAAACCAGATTTGTTCTCCAACCCCTACATGATCACTCATATACAAAATTTCATGATGAAACACTACGAATGACAAAGAAATCTAGTGTTAAATTTGAGCACATTATCTATGATAACTATAATGGGTATATATAGCCTATCCAAGGGGTTAAAGATACTCTACTTCATGCATGGTTTCAAAAGTGATTGAAGAGGGACACCATGGAATAAACGCTAATTAAAGCAGTTATTGTTAGGGAAGACATTTCGTGACTTCTCCTGAAAAAGCAACACAACATGTAAATGCCCTTCCAATAACTAAAATGACATATGCTCTTAACACTAATAAAAAGGTGATCAACATAAAGTCATTTCAATAAATCACAATTATCATGTAAATTTCAAAAAAAAAAGTGTTTGAGTCAAAAAAAAAAAAATATATATATATATATATATAATATATAATATATATAATATAAGTGAGAAAACTTTCTCTATAATTAGATATTTATTAATTTGTAAAGAAAAAATTATAATGTTAACTTATTCTTAGATTTCACGTGAAAAACAATGAAAGCATTCACCATCTAAAAAGGTGTAGCATATTCTGTTACAAAATTCGATGAACATTCAATTTACCCATTTTCACTCCCTTTTTTTATTTTATATATTTTATTTCTTTCTTTTCACTTTCTTTTAAATATTTTCACAATATTTTATCATAAAAATTCATAATATTTTGTAAAAAAAAACTTATAATATTAACTTATTTTCAAATTTAATATGAAAAACAACAAAAACATTTACAATCTAAATTAATTTGTAAAAAAAAACTTTAATATTAACTTATTCGGATTTAATGTGAAAAACAACAAAAACATTTACAATCTAAAAAAGTTGTAATATATTCTACAGCACAATTCTACAAACATTCAATTTACCCAATTTCACATTCTTTCCTCCTCCTTATTTTATATATTTTTTCACTTTATTTATTTTAAATATTTTCTAAATAATATGTAAAAAAAATTATATAAAATATTATTTATAAAAAAATTAATATAAGTAAAATATCACTTAAAAATAAATTTGACTCAAGATAGCATGAGGTTACATTCATTTTATCTTTGAGTGGTAAAAAGGAGACCACGTTAAGCTTTGGCTTTGCTCATCTCTACCAGGACATAAGGCTGAAATATAACAACATTAAAAAAATAAACAATTTTCAACTCTTTATCTCGAGTATGAAATTATGAAATATTAATATATTACACAAGATATCTTGTGTTCTTATCAAAAGTATTTTTAATTTTTGAGTTGTGTTGAGAGTTATATTCCATTTTCTTTTACTTTTTAAATATGTAATATTAATTATAATTTTATGGTGTAAAGTGTTTATATTATGAGGATATATTTTAAGTTTTTTTTTTCAATTAATTTTGTTTTTAATTAATCATATTTTTTTATTATAAAATGAATTATTGTAATTATCATGTAATTAAATATCAATAATTTGTTTATTAACTTTAAATCGGTGATATGGTAGTTTTAGGGTGTGATGTACTTTGAAGGTGACTACAGGGTTAGTATGGCCATCAGATATGTTGGCACGCACAATCACGACTGCGAAGAGATTTAGATCATTTATTAAAGTTATGGCCACCAACCCAGTCGGTGTTGCTAAAGCGTCCCTCATAGGCTTGGCTACAATGAATTATTGCCTAGCGAACATCAACAAAAGTAGAGTTGTGAATATTGTCAGAAAATATAAATTAAGTGTTGTCTTTAAATGGATTACTAAAATCCATGACTGGTCCTTTGTCCTTTGTTCATGAAGATGAATATGATCATTGAGAAACCCTCTGCAAGGGTGGTCTTGAGAGCATCGAGGTGGGTAACCTTCTCTAGTCTCCCCATAGAAAGTCCCTGGAAACACATTATGCTTATGATGATGATAACCAAGTGTTGGTGCATGGTTGTAAGACCCTAGGTTCACTTTACTCCACCAACAAACCCTGTAGACATCGACCCTTTTGGCATGATCTGCATACAAGTGAAGTCTCACCCGAGGCATCTATTGGGGTTATAGGAACCAAGTTTCTGTAGGGACAAGGGGATGGGAGGCTATCATCATGTTCATTCCTAATTATCTACCTTGTGCTCCATATTCCTTGTCAATTTTCCCTTGATTAATTAGTAAACTTTAATTATGCAGCATCATTGTGGCACATATTGAAAAATAAATTATTCACTATAACATTCATCTTTACTACGCATCAATCATCTACTACACAGATCTAGATCTAGTTATGCATAAATAGAACATTCATGAAAAATCACATAAAAATACATTCAGACACAGTGTTTAATGTGGTTTACCCAATTCTTAGGCTAAGTCCACAACAACGAGCTTCTTTATTATTCTTTGAAACAATCATCTCAGGCTTGTGCACTGCACTTACAATAGATATATCATGATATCATTCCCCATCCTGCCTAGCCACTCTGCAGTGCAAGCCTCTCTCTGCAAACCCTCCCTAACCTTCATACATAAACTCTCTCTCATTCTCGGTCTATTCTCTCAACCTTAACCTATCATAACTCAACATTCAACACAACTTCAACAACCTATTCTACTCGACCCATTACATATTTATACATAGAATTTAGGGCTCAAAACCCTATTCACTTATCCCCAAAACCCTATGACAAATCATGATGATTCATTACAACTCATGACAACTCAATGTTTGGGCATGCTTTTCTTGGTTTTGTGCCTGCATGGTGCTTTTACATTCTCAACTATTCTTCTTCCTTCTTTTGCGCATCTATATGTTTTTGCATGCCTAGCTGTCGTTCTTCCTACTTTTGTGTGCCCTCAAAACTTAGTTCTTTGAACTGTCTTTCCAACAACCCCCCAACACTCACTTGTGGCTCGTCTCAAGCCACTTAAGACTGTTCTGTCTTGCCCCTCCATGCTTCCATGAAATTTTGGAAGGTCTCTTTTGTTGTCGCGACTTCTTTCTTGAATTATGCTTCTTGCTCCAAAATCTCCTCTACGACCTACATAGTCAAGGTCATGAGTTTCTCATCGCTATTGTGTGTTTCTTTATTTATCGTGATCTATGCAACTACCAATTCCCTTATTACCCTTAGTGCTTCGTCATGCAATGGTACTAATCCCTGTTGGGGAATCTTCTATTGCTCCCTTATCTGGTCTATTTTAGTGTATGACTTCCATCTTTCTAGGATGGTCGTCATGTGGTCAACTGGTGGCAGCATACTTATGTTCTTTGAATCCTTCTGCGCCTTTTCCTATGCATCCCTTAATCTATCTTCCACAACATTCATCTCTGGATCCTCCATCATATTTGTCCAAATTTGTGTGCTTTCCTCACATAGCTTCATACACTCCTCCTCCAAACTCTTAATACTTGTTATCGAGTTCATAGTGGTTCTTTCTCTTTGTGACTTTTCCTTAGATGGTGCCCCTAGTGTGGTGTGTGATTCCAAGTCTTCGATCCTGGTTTTATGCCTTTAATGACTTCCTTGATTGTTGATACTTTTTCTTCAAGAGTAGCTTCTACCACCATCGACATTTCTAGAATATCCTTATAGATTTTCTAGATGGCCTGTTTTATTCACTCTTCATGTTTCTCAGCCTCATCCTTCTCCTTCAATATTATTTTGGCCTTTTCCTCGACCTCACTATTATCCTTCAATATCTTGTCATCCTTTTCCTTAGCCATGCTCTTCCCCTGTAAAACAATTGTATAATCTTGTTGCAACTTTATCTTCTTTACTATTACCTTCGCCAATTCACTTGATGTTGAATATGCACGGAACTGTACTGCCTATGCAATACTAATGTGAAATCATTGCAGTACTATTTTGGGCATCCATGAAATGACTAAGTCCAGGTGACTTAATCACTATACATGCTCTTGCATCTCAAGCATTGCGAACTCAATCACATCTGGTAATATTTCCAACACTTTGCACCTTGTTGCCATCTTTGAAAAGTAAGACATGGTATCCCCTCCTTCCCTAGTTGGCTTGTTAATGGTCCTTCATCGGGTCTATGCTCTGGTTCTATCCTTGTTGCTTCCAAGAGATGTTGCAATGTTGTGAACTGGTACTACACCTACTAGAAAAGTTCTTCTTGCTTTCGCGATGCTTTATTAATTTCTTTATTTGTGACATCCCTCACTTGATAGTCGATTCTATCAATGTCATCATTTGTCAGAGTATATTTAGTGGGTACTTTGTGGGCTTTTATCTTCTTGCATGCAACTGTTCTTGGCCCCTTACCCTTTTATTTCATTTTTTCTCTGAATGTTGGGACTATCTATTGTGCATCTTTTGTGTCTTTACCCTATTCATTGTCCTTTTCATTACCCTATCCATTACCTTTTTCATTTGTGTCATCATCAAGATGCTCCATGTCTATTCCATTCACAGGATCCTTCCAATATAGATCCCAATCTTACATGATCAGGTGGATATCTTCTTATGTGATCTTCTATTTTTTTTGGACCCATTCTTCTCTTGGGTCCTTCTTTTCTTATATATAGATATGGTGTTGGTCTTCCCTGAATCACACAATCGGGGTGTACGAATCTAACAATTGTGTTGAAATGCATGGTGTATTATTGATGCACTTCCGAATCCTTTCATCATACAGAAATAACTCGACGTTAGTTTCAATTTGTCTTCTTTTGTTAGCCATGTACCAGAAGTTCTGATACTTTGCTACCAAGCATGGCTTACCTCCGAGTCCCAAGAATTGTGTATCCTCTGGCTCTTCCCATGTTGCGAACACAATTAGAATTAGTATCCATGGATAATGGAATTACATGCCCCTATTTTGTGCTTATGCGCATTTGATGAGGAATTGGTTCAATAAGAAATGCGCCAATCTTGTCGAGACTCCTTCAATACACTTCTTAGTCACAACTATCACTCCCACTAGCACTTGGTATTTTCTTCATTTACTTAGTAACTTGCATGCCAATTCATGCATTGCAATCCTTACTATTGGGTCACATATGTTTGGCACATCAAACCCATGCACACCTCTAACTATGTGAAAATTTTCCCTCGTTTCCTTTGACAGAGTCCTGTCAATTTTCTTGTCTGCAAATAACAAGTTTGGATCTTGTTCTTGTGATGTTAACCTGTGATCCTTGAAATTAGGTTTGTATCTATAAAGATTGTCGTATCCAGCCACAAATAACCTCCATGCACACATGTTAAGAGAAACTTAACACATGGATTCACCTCATTTCTCCTTCTGAACTGTGGTATGTCGAATAGGTTTAGTATGACTTATCGCTCCAATCCTTTGGCCCATACCTTTGGCACATGTATGCTCTGGTTCATTGTTGGATCTATCCTCATTTATAAGTATCGGTGCAACACAAGTTCAGGGAACTTCGTTGTTTTGTGATATCACAGTCTGCATATTTGAGCTGTGACACTCTCCCTAGTATGTCTTCGTCTATGATGACCCCATCTAGGATGTCGAGTGTCACCAATTCATAGTTGACAGTATTCTGCAATGTCACTGGTGTGGCATCATACTTCCTTGATGGAATATAGTCTCAAGGAAACCTCATTTTCGACAATGATGCTCCCAGAGCCTCCTCAACCTCTAGTTCTATTATTTGTGGTCTTGTCCAGGCTTTCTTTGGTACGTTCACTATTTCTTTTGGTGGTGCCATTTCTATAAACTGGTTACCAATGAAAACTGCTTCATCTCTAGGATTTTTCTCGTCTCTGCAATACAGTTCTCATCTCTCTCTTACTCGCATGCAACTCTAAGTGACAATAACCAATGTTTTTCGACCCTTCACGACATTTGTGCCCCTTCACCAGTTTTCCATGTATCTTCACGCCTGAATTAACTGTTTAATCCACCAATGGTGTGATGAATGCTTGATTTAATTCTTCTTTATTTCCATATATTCCATTGGATTTGTGTCTCGTACTTCCAGTCTATCACGATCTTCAGTGACTTGTTCCATTTATTTCCATGCTTCGTCTTTATGAATTGTCATTAATGCCCTTTAACCATCGTTTCCACCCTTTTAATTAATTTTTTTAACGATCATTACGGTCTTGTTCCACACGTTGCGTCTATGTGCACCTAATTGTCTCTGTGTTGTTTCTATTATTTTCACAACACTCACTTTTTCTGCGCCCTTACTCTCATTGTAACTTCAATTTTTTCTTGTTTTTCCTTCGTTTTTCTTTTCTCTTTTTCCACTTTTTCTTCTTTTTATTTTTTCTACTTTTCCTTATTTTTTTATTTTTCTTTTACCTACTATAATACAACTGATATGGGACATGTGTTCATGCACAACTCATATTAATGCGTAGACAGTTGATCGTCTCTATAGATTTTTAGTCGACTACCATTCACCATTCCTCCCAAGACTTCTCCATTCATCATTTCCAACTACGTAGCACATGTCTTCGTCACATGATTAATCACATATGGTCCTAACCAATGCATTCGAAATTTCCTGGATGTTGCATAAACTTATTGTTGTATAGTAATACTAAGTCCCCCCACTTAAAACTTTTTTTGTTTAATATGTATATCATGCCATGCCTTTTCCCTTGCCTTCTAACCTTGTTGATGGAACCCTACGCCAAATCAATCTTCCTCAAGTTGTACCAACAGTGACAATCTCTCCTCTACTGCGCCAAAGTCCGAAAGATCAGTAATTGTTTCAACACACATGCTAGGAACAATAAACTCCATCGAGATTACTACTTCTTTCCCATAGACCAACTTAAAAGGTATATGTCCTATCAAATTTTTACTTGTAGTCATGTATTCCCATAATAATGCAGGAACCCTTAAGTCCCAATCACCCCTTCCTACATTATAGATATTTGTAAGAGAATTCTCCATAATTTTATTAAAATCTTCTATTGTCCCATTGGCCTGAGGGTGATACGACGTACTCTATTGATGATGAATTTGAAACTTCTCATTCAATTTTGCAATCATCATATTCAGGAAGTGTGTCCCTTGATCACTGAGTAAAATAGGTGGGCATCCAAAATGTAACTACATTCTCAAATAGAAACCTTGCAACAGTCTTTGTGGTGTAGTATATGATCAATGTTCCTTTTGCCCATCTGGTCAAATACTCTATCACAGTGATTATATACCTATATATTGATGTTCTCATTGGTGGATTGATTGGTCCAACAAATTTTATTGCCCATTTATCTTGCACTACCATTGGACTTATCCATTCTCATTCCACGACTGGTTCAATGATTCCATCTTCTAACATCCGGTCTATCTCTGCTTTCACCTTCTCTTTATACTTAAGATTTAACTTGTAGGGTCTTTGTATCATTGGCTTAATATCTGGTTTCAAAGGGATCTTCATTTGTCTTGATACTCATGCAGTAAATCTTCAATCTTCTCCATAGTTTCATCATTCCAGTAGTCTCCTATTTGTGAAAACTTTGGATTTTATTTTGACCCAATATTTACCTTCCATGTCTTTATTGGTTGTGCATATGCAACAGATTCAATCTCTGGTCCTTCGACTACGCGTTCCCCCTCATTTTTAGGTACTTGTATATTCCTTGGATATTCCTCATCTTGTTCTTCTTTAGTAACATTATAACATTCCATTAATTCATGGAAAATCATAGAATCTCTATGCACACTACACATAGGTACTACCTCTATCATCCCTTCTTATAAAATAAATAAATTGTTTCTATTGACCTGTAAAGATGCATCTATTGATGGAGATCCATGTTCAAGAGTAAATGTTACCTTAAACCTTTGAATTAGTTGGTCCCAATTTGTTGTTTCTCTGCACATTTCTAGTTCCAAGTACCAGTTCTTAGGAATTGTATCCATTGTTTGTATAAACTTGTGCATCCATTCCTTCTTTGGTATTGATCCCCATATGTTTTTACACTGCACAATATGATCTGTTGGGTCACTTACTCCTGTATATTTCTGCATAGTATACTCAACCTCGGTATCAAATATTACTTTTAGTCTTCTACACTGTGACCATTCTTCCATTCCCTCTTTGTGTGCAACCTACCATCTAGCTGGATTTGCCTTCAAGACAACATCTAATTCCAATAGTATTTGTTGTTTGGGTATCTGCAAATCAAACGCCTGTACAAAATATTTTATGCTAGTCAAACCATCATATTTGGTTGGATCACATAACTCCATTCCAATCCAGCGCAATGATTGAGTTACACGTGCACATCTTCTAGTTGATACTTCATGCATCCTCTGCTTCCAATGTTCCAGGCCTTCCATTGAATCTGTCACACACGAGAAAATGCTTCTCCAACTCAATTCACCATCTACAGTTGGGTGAACATAGTCATCCATCTGTATAGTCATATTATATAAGTTTTCAATTTTGTTCCCTCTAGATGGTTTGATATACCTCTTTCCTTCTGTTGGATCCAATGGTCAAGTAACCTTCAAGTATCTTACCTCAAATATCATTTCCCTCCTATTCAGATTGATGATCGTCTGATTGTCAAAGGCCCATTCAAGTTCTATCATCACTAGATATGGCCGACTATTATCCACGATCTCAATGAATTCAAAACCTGATATACTACACACACCATCTATATTTACAAGTACTCATGTCAATCAGCCAATTGGTACTATATTGTGTTGGTTTTCTAATCTTAGTTGAACAAGTGACTAGACTAACTTGGGTTTCCCCATCATTTCCCATGTCTTCTTTTGTAACACATTTTTTTGGCATGTTTTCGAGGAAGAGTGTTCTTGTCATTGATGGCAAGAACAACGATGACGATGGAAAACAAAAAAACAATAGGCGAGAAATCTTAGGAGGAAGAACGACAGTGGCCATTGGATCACCAATCCAGAGGACCAACAATTGTCCAATAAAATCAAGGTGTGTGAGCCTTAACGCTTTGCATACATAGGAGAGGGAGCTTGCCAAAGTTCCAAAGTCTGAAATGATTTGGGGTTGTCCATTATTGAGGAGGATAGGTGGAACGAGATCTGAAACTATAGGAAAAATCTCACTTCAAGAATTTCTAGTTGAGAACTGAAATACCCGAAGCCCAGAGAGCCGGAGTGTCGAATTCCCGAAGTGGATACGAGTTTTCCGATCTGAATATCACTTCAGATGCATTCTCAATCGTCGAATTCCCAAAGTGGAAGTGTTAATCGACAACAAGTGGTCTCCACCACCTATGACTTATTCAACAAGTGACCACTCCAGATGAGAATGAAGCAGCGATCAGCCTAAAGTCTTGAACTCCAGAGACCTGAAGGAGATCTCAATCGTTGATCTAAGAGGGGCATTCTTCAGTGGATTGTCAACTCCAATAAAATGTGATACAGATAAAGTTAAAGTTGAGATTTTAAATCTCCGAAGTCCGAAGACCCGAAGGAGATATCAATCATTGATCGAGAAAGGGGACACATGACCATTTATTTAGCCTTTGATTGAGAAGGATATGTGTCTTCATATCATCCACTTTGGAAGATTGAAGTACGGAACAAAGAAGGGTTTGAGATTTGAAACTCCCAAATCCCGGATCACGAAGTAAATCAAAGACGCTGATTTAGGAAGGATAGATCTTATCTGCGGAGCTTGAAAGAACAAATCCGAACCATCAATTTAGGAGCACCATCAATACGATGAGATCGACGGTCTCGTTGCATTGCGAGGATTGAAGGTGCATGAAATTTAATGAGTTAAGGATGGGAAGCAATTGAAACCATGGTTTTGGAGAAAGGCATATGTGGAGATTTGTAGTGAATTGCAGAGAAAAAAGAGGGTTTCCTAAAAACCACCTTTGACTGTACCTGTAATCGTGTGGTCACGTGATATCATCACCCAAGGTCATATCTAAAAACTGAGCTAGCGCTTGTTAGACCGAGATCGCGAAGCACATTTTGAATAGGCATGTGGTCATTGTCGGTGGTCACGTAAGGAAGGGGATTAGAAGTCAAAGAAGCCAAAACAATTGACTGTAACTACCAGAGAAGACGAAGAGTTGTGACTACCAGAGAAGCCAAATAATCTCAGGATAATAGCCATTGATGATAAACAGATTCGACATAACCGCCAGAGAAGACGAAGAGTTGTAGAACAAAGAAGAGAAGGTGTTTTTTTCCATAGCGAGGGATGTGGGTAGAATATGAAGGGGTGCATGATCGGAAGTAGGTATTTGAGGCAGAACAGAGCATAAAAGGAAGAAGAGAAGTTGAACAGAGTGGCATTGTGCATAGGAAGAAAAAGAGAAGATCATAGAAACAGAAAGATGCAGAAGCGGAACAGAGCATAGAAGCTGAAGAAGGAAGATAAGACATGGAGATATAACAGACCATATCAGAGTCAGAGAAAGTAAGTGAAGTTTTTTAAGATTCAATTAGGGTGGTAGGGTGGTGCTCGAGAGGACTTTAGTCCTCTGTTATTCAAGTTGGTGCTTGAATACTGGGAGTTGTAGCTTCCATCTTGTTGTGGCTAGAAAACAGGGTGGCAGGGTGGTGCTAGGGAAAACGAAGAGTTTTTTGTGTGCAAGTTGGTGCTTGTATAAGTGGAAGTAGTTGCTTCCATCTAGTTGGTGCTGGAAATAATAATGAGAAAATATGCTTCTTGCTAGTGGGTGCTATAGAAAATTGAGGGTTGGTGCTCTCTGCAAGTTGCAGCTTGTTAAAGAAGAGGTTGTAGCCTCATTTTGAGTTGGTGCTCAAAGATATATGATGTACAAAACTTAAAAGGTTGCCTATCATTCTAAGAAAAATAGGGTTTCTCCCTTTATGGGTTTCCTTAGGAATATCTGTCTATGTGTTTATCATATGTGTGATTGATGATGAGTATTTATGTTGTTCATATATTAAATAATCTTGATGATCACTTGGAGAAGATTAATAATATTTTAATAGGCATAAAATTGTTTAAGCACAATAACAATTGATTCACCCCCCCCCCCTCTCAGTTGTCTTAGTAATTTCAACAATTGGTATCAGAGAAGGTTCCTTTTTAAAGGTAGATCAGTAAGCTTAAATATGAAAAGTCATGAAGGAACCTCAACCAATAAGCCTCCTATGTTTGATGGAACAATTTTTTCCTTCTGGAAGGTTAGAATGAGAACATACATCATGGCCTTAGGTGCTAATTTTTGGAATGTTGTAGAGACTGGATATACAAAATCTGTTGTGCTAGCTTCCAAAGATAATAAGTTAGAACTTAGCTTCAATGCAAAGGCAATGAATGTTATCTTGAGTGGACTTGCTAAAGATGAATTTGTAAAGGTGATGCATCTTGAATCTGCCAAAGAGATGTGGGATAAACTTATTAGTAGTTATGAAGGAAATGAGAAAGTAAAAGATGCCAAACTTTAGACATATAAATTGAAATTTGAACAACTAAATATGAATGAGGATGAAACGGTTAGTAAATATTTCTTAAGAGTTGAGGAACTTGTGAATTCCATGAAGGGTCTTGGTGAGAATATTGAAGACACATTTTTAGTTCAGAAGATTTTAAGATATCTACCTAATAGATTTAATCCAAAAGTTTATGCAATAGAAGAACTGAATGATCTTAAGATTTTTTCTATTGACCAACTCCTAAGAACCCTAACTGCTTATGAAATGAGGACTAGTATAAATAAATCCACCATTAGAGAAGCATCTTTTAAAGCAGACAAGAATACTGATTTGGAATTAGATGATATTGAGGAAAACTTTCTGAGAAGGTTAAAGAAAGGATCAGGCAAATACCAAGGCAAGCCTCCATTTAAATGTTTCAACTTTGGTAAGATAGGTCATTTTTCATCTAAGTGTCCTCACAAGAAAAAAGACCAGAACTCTGATGATGAAAAGAAATACATATCTAAGAAATATAGTAAAAATAAAAGTTTGTGTGTAAATAATGATGACTCTTCAGAAGACATAAATAGTGATTCATCTTGTGAAGATAAAGTGAATGATTTTGTGCTTATGGCCAGAGGATATCTTGATGATGAATACACAAGAGGTGACATGAATGACAAAGAGGATGTAGTTGATATGGAAGGTGAACTAATTAGTGCTTTGGAAGAGATTGATAGACTTAGACTTAAGAAGAGAAAGAAAAAACAATTGTTGATGTAGTTTGAAAAGAATGGTAAAGAACCAAGTGAATATTTTATTTTGGTAAAAATAGAATTAGAAGAAGAAAAGAAAATAGAAGAGATTCTAAAACATAAATTAGCAGAGAAGAAGGTGAGATGTGAAGCTTTGGAAGCTGAAGTAGTGGGTGTCAGAAAACATCTAGAGAAATTCTAGGCTTTATATCATCAAATCTTACAAGTATTAAATCCTTAGAAGGATTAGCTAACATTTTGAATCAGCAAAGGAATCCAAATTTGAAAATTGGTTTGGGTTATGAAGAAGGATCAAATAGTGGTCAGCCAAGAAACAAAGAATCCATCAAGTTTATCAAATCTACAATCACTGACAACAAAAAATATGTAGAAACAAGGAAGATAATCATCCGCTAAGGAGGAGTGAAGGAAAAATTACCAAAATTGAATATGTAGAACAAAGAAATAATACACCCTCTTCTCAAGGAAATCATCAGCATGGAATAAATCGACCTTCTCAAAGAGGACAACCATTTTCCAGGTACAAAAACCTTTTCTATGGATATTGTTTTTTCTTCTCTAACTTTGGTCACAAAGCTATAAAATGCTCTTTAATATTTAGATATGAGCAATCAAGACACTCAAGGAATAAATATATGCCACAACAAAGAAAGAGGCAACCAAGTAACAAACAACCACAGACTGCATATCATATAATGGATGGGAAAAAGACGCAAGTTAAGCATAACAATCATTATGATCCTTTATTCAATGAGTTAGAATGTTACATTTGCCATAATTATGGACATAAACCTATAGACTATTGCTTAAATAACTATAAGCCACATTTAAATCCCTCTGCTGAAAATGTCAAGGCTTGGAAGAAGAGAGAAGATGACAAGTGTGGATTAGTGTTGTTAGCTCAAAGACAAAATAACCCTTGGTATATTGATAGTGGATGTTCCAAACATATGACTGGAGACAAAAGTAATTTTATGTCCCTAAGTGAAAACAAATCAGGGAATGTAACTTTTGGAAATGATGCACCAGGAAAAATCAAAGGTAAAGGAATGGTAAGTCTAAGTAATGGAAAAGGGAAAGCTCAAGATGTGTTGTTTGTATATGGTCTAAAACATAATGTGCTTAGTGTCAGTCAAGTTTGTGACAGAGGATTTAAAGTTTTTTTCACTTCTAAGGATTGTAAAATACAATATGTGAATTCATGACAATTAATTGCAAAAGGCATAAGAACAGAAAACAATGTCTATTTTTTGAAAGAAGAAAAAGAAGAATGTCACTTAAGCAAGTATGAAAAGTTGGCTATGGCATAGGAGACTTGGACATCTAAATTTTTATCATCTAATCAAACTTAGAAACAATGGGGCAGTAAAATATCTTCCAAATATATCAAAGCCATATGATTTTGTATGTAAACCTTGCCAAATAAGAAAGCTTACTCATACATAGTTTAAATCTAATAACTTTCCATCAACAAAAAAACCTCTTCAGTTAGTACATATGGATTTACGTGGACCATCAAGGAAGGAGGGTATAGGGAAAGAAAATTACTTCATGTTGATTATTGATGATTATTATAGACTTACATGGGTTGCCTTTCTAAAAGAAAAATCAGAAGCACTTGAAAAATTCAAAGTGTTTAAGGCTTTGACTGAGAATCAAACATGAAAAAGATTCAAGGCAGTAAGGTCTAATAGAGGAGGAGATTTTAGTTCAAGGGATTTCAAAGAGTTCTATGATAAACATGGGATGAAAAGAGAGTATTCTATTCCAAGAACTCCACAACAAAATGGAGTAGTTGAGAGGTAGAATAGATCAGTTCAGCAGATGGAAAGATCAATGATGAATGAAAAGAATATTGCTCGGACATATTGGGTAGAAGCAATTCATACAGCTATACATATTCTTAACAAAGCTCATCTCATGCTACAAATTGAAAAGACTCCTTATGAACTATGGTTTGGAAGACCTACTTCAATCAATCATTTTAGAGTCTTTGGGAGTAAGTGTTATATCAAGAATAATGATGAAAATATTGGAAAATATGAGGACAGGGATGATGAAGGTATCTTCTTAGGGTATGCCAGAAATAGTAAAGGATACAGATGTTATAATAAGAGGATTCATAAATTGTTTGATTATATTGACATAAAATTGATGAAGAAATCCCGGTACGAGATGTAAACAATGTTGAATCAACAATAGAGGATATAGTTGAAGTTGAAGATGAACAGGTCCAAGAATCAGAAAGAGAAGACTCTGAGTCATATGAAGATACAAATATTCAAGAAAACTCAAATCAGTAGACAGAAACAAAAACAACTCTCATAATTGTTAGTAAGAATCATCCTAAAAATCAGATAATTGGTGATATGAATAAAGGACTTTAGACAAGAAGAAAATTGATTAAAAACTCAGAACAATCTCAGATTGCTTTCCTATCTATGATTGAAACTAAAAATTTTGATGAAGCTAGAAAGCATGACGATTGGATTAGATCTATGAATGAAGAGCTTGATCAAATTGAGAAGAACAATACTTGGGATCTTGTTCCTAGACCTTCATATAAGAATGTAATTGGCTCTAAATGGGTGTTTATGAATAAAATGAATGAACAAGGACAAATTGTTAAGAATAAATCCAAATTGGTCTGCAAGGGGTATGCACAAGTTGAAGGACAAGATTTTGATGAAACCTTTTCACCAGTGGCAAGATTGGAAGCCATCGGAGTGTTTCTTGCCTATGCATGTCATAAGAACTTTAAAGTATATTAGATGGATGTTAATTCAACATTTCTTAATGGAGATCTAGAGGAAGAAGTATATATGGAGCAACCTAAAGGATTTTCTCTAACAGATAATCTTGACTATGTCTGCAATCTGAATAAGGCTTTATATGGATTGAAACAGGCACCACGAGCCTAGTATTATAGACTGGAAAAAAATTTACAAGACAAAGGGTTCAAGAAAGGTATTGTTGACAGTAATCTATACATTAAATTTGAAGGTGATGATTTATTAGTTTTTTTGGTTTATGTAGATGACATTATTTTTGGAAGTACTAATGACCCTTCTTTTTAGTGGTTTGCTAATTCTATGCAAACTGAGTTTGATATGTCCATGATTGGAGAAATGCCATATTTTCTTGGTTTACAAATCAATCAGAGTTCTGCAGGGTTATTTATCTCTCAAGAAAAGTATCTGAAAGAGATGTTGAAGAAGTTTCATATGGAAGATTCCTCTCCTATTATTACACCTATGGTGGTTGGTTGCAATCTCAGTAAAGATGATATTTCACCTGATGTTGATCAAATAACATATCGATCAATGATAGGTAGTCTTTTGTACATCACAACATCCCATCCTAATATAATGCACGTTGTTGGAATGGTAGGTCGTTATTAGTCTGCTCCTAAACAAAGTCATTTAGTAGTTTTCAAGAGGATATTCAAATATTTGAAGGCTACAATGACTTATGGTTTTTGGTATCCTAGAAATCAAAATTTTCAATTAACTGCATATTCAGATGTTGATTGGGAAAATTGTTTGGATGAGAGAAAGAGCACCAGTGGAGGTGCATTCTTCTTAGGTGATTCGTTAGTAGCATGGCTTAGTAAGAAGCATGGATCTATTTCATTATCAACTATAGAGGCAGAGTACTTTGCTACTGCTACTTGTTGCACTCAGATTTTATGGATGATACAAACTCTTGCATATTTGAAGGTAACTTATACTGATCCAATTCCACTTAACTATGATAACACCAGTTCCATTAGTGTCTCCAAGAATCATGTTCTTCATTCAAAGACTAAGCATATACCAATAAAATATCATTTTCTCAAAGAGGAGGTTACAAACAGAGTTGTTCAGATGCATTATATTCCTTCCACAAAACATATAGTTGATATCTTTACTAAACCATTAGCAAAGACACCATTCGAATATATACGCCATAAGTTGGGCATGGCCATGTTATCAAGTTAAAACATTATATCTGATTAGGGGGAGAGTGCTCATAGTATATCCAATCAGGGGGAGAGTCACTCTTAGTTTTTTCTTTAACATTGATGTCAAAGGGGGAGAAAAAGGTGTTGTCTGAATGCTACAGTTGGAGGTCTAAGTAGAATAGTTCAACCTTTCAAGGTTTCCATCAATGGAAAAGGGGGAAATTATTGGCATGTTTTCCAGGAAGATTGTGCTTTTCATTGATGGAAAGAAAAGTGATGACAATGGAAAATAGAACAACAACAGAAGAGAAATATAAAGAGGAAGAACGACAGTGGTCATTGGATCACCAATCCAGAGGACTAACAATCGTATGATCAAATCAAGGTGCACAAGCCTTAGTGCTTTGCATATGCAGAAGAGGGATCTTGCCAAAGTTCTGAAGTCCCAAAATTGTTTGGGGTAGTCCATCATTGAGGAGGAGAGGTGGCGTGAGATCTAAAACTACGGGAAAAATCTCACTTCAAGAATTTCCAGTTGAGAACTGAAATACCCGAACCTAGGAAGAAATTAGGAAGAAATCAGGGTTTGAGAGTTGAAACTCCCAAATCCCAGATCACGAAGTAAAATACAATCATTGATTTAGGAAGGCTAGATCTGATCCATAGAGCTTGAAAGAACAAATCTAAACCGTTCGTTCATGAGCACCTTCAAGATCATGAGATCGATGATCCCGTTCCATTGTGGGGATTGAAGGTGCATGAACTTTAATGAGTTGAGGGCGGGCCAAAATCGAAACCATGGTTTTGGAGAAAGGCATATGTGGAGCTTTGTAGTGAATTGCAAGGAAAAAAGCGGGTTGCCCAAAAACCACCTCTGGCTGCGCCTGCAATTGCATGGTCACGTGAGATCATCGCCCAATGTCATATTGAAAAATGGAGCTAGCGCTCACTAGACCGAGATTGTGAAGCTCCTTTTAAATAGGCATCTGGTCATCGCTGATGGTCACGTAAAGGAAGGGGCTTGGAATCCAAAGAAGCCAAAATGACTGACTATAACTGCCAGATAAGACAAAGAGTTGTGACTGCCATAGAAGACAAATAATCTTAGGATAATGACCATTAATTATGAATAGATTCAGCATAACCACCAAAGAAGATGAAGAGTTGTAGAACATAGAAGAGAAGGTGTTTTTTCCATAGCAAGGGATGTGGGTAGAATGTGAAGGGGTGCATGATCGGAAGTAGGGAGTTGAGTCAACATAGAGCATAAAAGGAAGAAGAGAATCTTAACAAAGTGGTGTTGTGTGCAGGAAGAAAATGAGCATAGCATAGAAGCAAAAAGATGCAGAAGTGGTACAGAGCATAGAAGTTGAAGAAGGAAGAGAAGACATGGAGCTATAAAAGACCATATCATAGACAGAGAAAGTAAGTAAAGTTTTGTAATATTCAATCAGGATGGTAGGGTGGTGCTAGGGAGGACTATGGTCCTCTGTTATTCAAGCTGGTGCTTGAATACAAGGAGTTGTAGCTTCCATCTAGTTGTGGCTAGAAATCAGGGTGGTAGGGTGGTGCTAGGGAAAACGAAGAGTTTTTTGTGTGCAAGTTGGTGCTTGTATAAGTGGAAGTAGGTGCTTCCTTCCAGTTGGTGCTGGAAATCATAATGATCAAATATGATTCTTTCTAGTGGGTGCTAGAGAAACTTGAGGGTTGGTTCTCTCTACAAGTTGCAGCTTGTTAAAGAAGAGGTTGTAGCCTCATTTTGAGTTGGTTCTCAAAGATAGATGATGTACAAAACTTAAAAGACTACCTATCATTCTAAGAAGAAGAGGTTTTCTCCCTTTATGGGTTTCCTTAGGAATATTTGTCTTTGTGTATATCATATGTGTGATTGATGCTTAGTATTTTTGTTGTTCATATCTTGCATAACTTGATGATCACTTGGAGAAGATAAATAATATTTTAATAGGCATAAAATTGTTTAAGCACAGTAACAATTGATTCACCCCTCCCCCCCCTCTCAGTGGTCTTAGTAATTTCAACACATTTACATCAGAACCCAAGTTTAAAATACGTTATACATATCATATTCCCTAATCTTCACACTTAGTTTGAACTCTCTGTTGGTCTTGTTTTTACGCAGTACCTGATTAACTACCCTTTGTGCGAAAATTTTTTCCCTTTGTTGTGTGCAATGATTCTATCATTTCACATAATGCATTCAGTGCAGTTTCATCTTTCACCAATTCTATGCAACTTCTCAGAAACTCTCTTAGAGTACTTACCTTCTTGAGTGGCTTTTTTGGTATAATACGATCATAAACAAGAGGCACAGATGATGTTGATGTTATCCAATATGGTCCTAGTGTCTCTTTTCTTTCACTTTGATATGTATCCTTGTCTTGTTGAGGGTCAAATGTTGGCATAGTTCTTGTTGATTTCCTCACCCATTTCTCAACCTGGTTTTCTACATTCATCACATCAGCCCCTGTTCTAGCTTCCCCGCATGTGACAACTACTATTCTAGGTCCTTCATTGAATTTCTCAGTTGATATCTTTTATATGTTATGATTCCCTCTTGCTTTCCACTTCACAAGTGGTTGAGGGAATATTCTTTCACATGATCCAATGCTCTACAATATGTGCAGGCTATACAATTATTCGAGTAGTCTCGAGCTAAGTGTCTTAGTTGATTAAAATTGTAAACATATTATTGGTCCTCTACCTCCTCTACCAAAATTTCCTCTTCCTCGACCTTTTCCAAATCCTCCTCGGTTTCCTGGATTAAATCCTCTCTAATTATTATACTATGGACCACTTTCTTTTGTTGCAACATTCTCCTCCTGAATCCTATACATATCTAAAGTGCCGTCTCTCATCCAATCGAATCTGCAAAAATACTTTTCTTCATACATGACTGAATTGCAAACTTTACAAAATAAGTTCCTTGGTATACTCTAGTATTTCTGCAGTAATGAACACTTTGTCAGATGATTTCCCCATTTTTTACATATTTCATAGTATCTCCCTCATGGTAATGGATTCATTGTTCCAGTCGCCAAATAGTATGCAAAAGCGAGGCACTCGTCCTTCTGGTGGCCTTCAATCCTACACTTGGTACACCAAACTTGTTCTCACTTTTCCTTCCCTTTTTTCAGTTCTTCCAATTGAATTTTTAAGGACGCTAACTACGTCTGGACATGATCCATCCCTCCATCGTCTCGTACAGGAGATGCTTCTAGCTTCATCACAATCTCCAAATCTTCAGGCTATGACCCAAACTTATGTTGAATCAATGACTGATGAATGTGTGGTATTAGTCCTACAATAATGCATTCTTGGTGTTGTTGATTAGGGATCTAGAATGTCAACCTACCCATCAAATCCTTAAATCTTTTATCATAGTCCAAAACTGACTCATTATGCACTTGTTTGATTTCCTTCAATTATGTGATGTACTGTGACTCAGACTTTGGCTTTTTGAACTCTTTCAACAATGATTGTCTAATTTTTTCTAAAGGCCTTGCTTATCCTGTTGATGTGGTACTTTGTAGTTTCATATACCAAACTAAAGCGTGGCCTCTATAAATTATTTCCAACTGCACAATCTTTACAACATCATCTTGGGCATTCTTCACAGCCCAAATTGTCTCACATACAAATAAATGTTGTTCTGGGTCCTCCAACCCAACTCCCTAGAACTCAGGCAGTCGCAGTGTTGTGTCTAACCCTTCATGTTGTTTTGTGTAGTACCTTCCCTTGACAATGTTGGTTGAATCTGACTCGGTGCACTGCTTGCACTGCTCTATATATTTCTACTCTATCTTCCCCTGCTAACTATAAGTGATTTTGAAAAATCCTCAAATGTTACCTTCGATCTAGGTGACCAATATGGGGTCGTGGAATCGACACAGGATCCAGTCTAAGTAGCACTTAAAGACTCTTCTATTATAGGACTGAACTAAGAATCCTCTTCCTCTCCTTCTATGTGTGGTATTTCAACGATATGGACTATTGCGTAGGGTTCTCTCCTCTCAAACTCATTGCACAAATCTCCTTTCCCAACCCCAATCTTCAACCTCTTGTACCTTCTTCCACTTTGCAGTACTCCAAACTTGTCTTCCTCTTTTGATACACGTTCTTCATTTCTCTGCATCCTTAGTCTCTCCCTTCATTCTTCATTTCTTCCTTCATTATTTCCTACCTTCAGACAATCCTATAGTCATCCCCCAGTTCCCCTATTTGCATGAAGCCCCTTATAAATCATGCTCCATTGTCATCACACAATTTTCTCACAACAACATCTTTATCCAGGTACCCAATTCTTTCATAAACCTTCCACGCAAAATCTTAAAGAAATCCCTCTTTGAAACATTGTATGAATGGGTATGATCCAATGAAAATTTCCTAATATAACCCCCCATTATGTTGTCCAACCAGAAATCAACTACACAAGAAGTCTTATTACTTACACAATTAAATTGTCTTACCAACTCAGGAGTCCATTTCCTTGGCACTACAGTTCGGTACCTTCCAATATTCTCCACTAATATTTCTAACCACTTAGTTAAGATAATTAGAAATTCACCAAAGAAAATCTCATGCAGCTCTATGTACACATACCTTTCCATCCATTGTTCTTTGCTCATCATAGGGTTTCTATTCTCTTTCCGAGAAAATTCTCGTTCCTTCCTTTCTAGCCTTTTGATGATCTCTTTCTTAGTCGGCCTCCAAAACATTCCCTCAATCACATATTTTGTGTCTTGGCAACAAAACCATTTGTTGGTGCATGGTTATAAGACCCTAGGTTCAATTTATTCCACCAAAAAACCATGTAGATATCATCCCTTTCAGCATCACTTGCATGGAAGTGAAGTCTCACCCAAGGCATCTATTGGGGTTGTAGGAACCAAGTTTCTACAGGGATGAGGGGATGGGAGGATATCATCATGTTCATTCCTACTTATCTACCTTGTGCTTTGTATTCCTTGTCCCTTTTCCCTTGATTAATTAGTAAACTTTAATTATGCAACATCATTGTGGCAAAGATTGAAAAATAAACTATTCACTATAACATTCATCTTTACTACGCATTGATCATCTACTACACATATCTAGATCTAGTTATGCATAAATAGAAAATTCATGAACAATAACATAAAAATACATTCAACCAAATTATTTAACATGGTTCACCCAATTCTTGGGCTACGTCCACAACAACTGGCTTCTTTATTATTCTTTGTGCAATCATCTCGGGCTTGCGCACTGCACTTACAATAGATATATCATGATATACTTCCCCATCCTTCATAAACACTCTGAAGTGCAAGCCTCTCTTTGAAAAACCTCCCTAAACCTTCAGACATAAACTCTCTCTCATTCTTAGTCTATTCTCTCGACCGCAACCTATCATCACCTCAAATTTCAGCACAACTTCAACAACCTATTCTACCCGACCCATTACATATTTATACATAGAATTTAGGGCTCAAAACCCTATTCAGTTATCCCCAAAACCCTGTGACAACTCATGATGATTCATTACAACTCATGACAACTCAATGTTCAAGTGTGATTTTCCTTCTTTTGCACATGCATGTTTATTTTACATTCTCGAATGTTGTTCTTCATGCTTTTGTGTGTCTATCTTCTTTTGCATGCCTAACTATTATCCTTCCTTCTTTTTCACATGCCCTCAAAACTTAGTTCTTCAAACTTCCTGTCCAACACCAAGAAATCAAAGTGGCTTCCAAATGATTACCTAGTTGTAAAGGAAAGTTCCCTCCCTTTTATCAGTTTTTTCTCTAGTTAGACAAAGGTGGGTTCCTCACTTATTTCATATTTTAGATCTATTAATCTAAATCTAAACTTGTGAGCTCTAGGATATTCAATTATAATTTATATCTGCTACATAAACCCTCTAGATAAAAATCAAGAATATTGTTTTCTGAGTATATCAGTTCTAATTTCTACATGCAACAAGGTATTTCAAAAAGGATGAGAAAAGTTTACCTAAGCTTCATGATTCTCACATTTCAACATTATCTACACCATAATTATTATTTTCATATATTAGCGTAGGTCTTCCACCTTGGTATTTGTCAATAATGGCTTCATAATAAATTTGATATTCTCGATGGAACCAATTTTATGGATGGAAAATCAGATGTAGCCAAAATATCGAGTGAATAGGGCATGGAGACCTTACTTTGCTTAACAATAGAGGCACCATAATGTTTTGTTATAGCAATGAGTTTCAAACCATGGACTTGGGAGAAATGGGTTTTGAATTTTAGATATGAGAGAGAAAGATGATGGTATGCTAAGATATAAACACGTGTCTAGTAGCCATTCTCACAATCCAAGGTCCCTTTACACTGTTAGTGGTCAACTTTAGTCATGCATCATTCATATTGGTCAAGATCCCTTAGACCACTATTCTCACAATCCATGATTCCTAGACAATGTTAACAATCAAATTCAATGGAGAATTCCTAAATTCATGATGACCTTTAAGAAATTGATTTAGTAGAGCATACACAAATTGCAACAATGATCAATGCCCATAGAGTTATTTATTTGGTAGATGGTCAAACATGAATCACATATGGCCAATGTCCCTTCTTTTGTTATTTTCATATGTATTGATTCTCTAACATGTAGGGATGTAAACCATTCCAGTGCAGAAAGATGTAGGCATGCCTAGATGCATGGTGAATCTATATTCTATGGAAGTTGTTGTTTTGATGCTAAGCAATCCAAATTTTATAATATGTTGCATTATATAATAAGCTTGATACAAATTAATTTTTAGTAAGTTTGGTTAGGCCCTCTATAACTTCACTTACTAATTTTTTATAACTAATCATAAAAAAAACATTAAGGCTACATAAAGTCATGAATATATGTCATATAACATCAAACATATAAATCAACAATCATAAAAAAGAGTAGCACCAAGTGTATATATTTATTACATTGTAATGTGTTTATACTTTGAGATAACATTCAAGGATGATTTTAGGGGCTAGATTTCGTTCATGGGATAATTTTCCATGGTTTATCCAAAACCGAGATTTGTTTTTTTAAAAATGATTCGCCCAAATTCTATAGGATAAAAGTATTTTACCTTAAAACTCGCCAAAATTTTATAAAAACTATATAAAATACTTAGAAATTTGAATATTTTTAAAAACATATCGCCAAACATTTATAGTTGACATATGAAGTATTAGTAATATTCGCCAAGGTTTCTACATTTTAAAATAAATTTCCATCCTTAAAATCATCCCTGGTAACATTTCGCATATTTTTTCAACCAATCAAAACAATCCATCTCTTTCGTCTAATTTTGTTTATGGAACCAATCAGAACTTGCCATCATAAAATGAGTTAAATAATATTATCACATAACAAAACATGTGATTTGTGATAACACATATTTCATTCCATTACCAAAATGTTTCTACTTTCCTAATTTTATCCTTTGAGATGAATCTCCATGCATATGAGATTGCATAGACCAAGCATCACGTGCTTGGTCATAGTTTCTTGAAAGGTCTTGTTGATGGCCACTTAGAGGGCCTAAGTGTTTTCCATGGATCCAACTTGATCTACTCCATAGTTTGTAACATAGGATAGGTAGTCATTTGACGAGACCTACACATCAACCAAAAACGAAACAATAAAGAAAACACTGAAGAAAACTCATATCTCCTTTTTATACATTATCTCTTCTTATGACATTTCTTTGCACCTCTCGGGGCAATTGCCAATTTAGGTCCTACATGGATAAGTGGTCTTATGTTGACAATGGTCAATTCTTATCTTGTTCTATGCAAAACATAGAACATTGGTATCTCTCCAAACAATGGTGTTGTGATTAGGCAAAAATAAGCACCTCACAATAGAATAATTAATATTTCTATGAGATTTTGAAAGAACTAACCATGATTAGGTTATGAGGATCCATTCATACAAACATCTATCTAATACCATCCATTCATATCCCTCAAAAATGAAAATACCATAGACATCCATCCCATATCATCCATCTATATTAGTATTTGTACACTCCATATTGATATATACATTGGTATATATCAATCTAATGTATATACAAATATATATATCTATATATATCACAATATATAGACTAGTATATATAACAGTGTATGCATGGCTATATATACCAATTTATATATCGATTTATAGATGACTATATATGCCAATATGAGGTGTATATAAACCAATGTGAATAGATTGTATGAAGTGGATGTCTCCTCTACTCTTAGTTCTTTGTAGATGGATAGTGTGGAGTGGATGTATGTATAGATGGACCTTAAGAACCCACTCATCCCCATAATGGTATTAATTATTTTGTTATCGAGTGCTTATTGTTTACCATGAATATATGTTGCATTCTCGCTTCTCTATGAATACATGGTATAAAATGGATATTTGAAAAAAACAGATTTTAAAATCTCAATCATTATGTTAGACTTGGTAGAACACTAATTATGTTAGACTTGCTAGAATACTAATTAATCTATTATAAAGTGTTTATTGTTTAACTAAAATTATGGTGGTTAACAATGTATATTTTAAATGTAAAAATGTCAATCGTGAAGGTTGATGTTCACTTTTGTTTATCCAATCCAAATAATCATCCTCTTTTGGTGTTCACTTTTGTTTATTTAACATAAAATTAATAATGGTTAATTAATCGTCTAATATCAATCATAAAAGAATGATTTATTTTTTAATTAACTTATCTATAGGTATTTTATATGTATTTTTCTTGTGACTAGTAGAATCAACAATTTGTGGTTCTTGTACTTATGTGATACTGGGTCAATTCTCGTTTGCTACCTGTATAACCTCGAGGTGCGTCCACATAGCCCATAAGTATGGGGTGTGAGTAAAATAGGGTGAAAATCAAACTCGAGACCTCCTTTTTACATTTCCTTCGATTTACATGGTACTTGCCAATTAGTCTACACCACTATGAACTATGAACTTTATACGTTACTATTCTCCAAAAATTTATATTTATTATGAGGTCTACTTGGCATCTTATGAATATAATTTATGTATTAGTTATAATTTTAGCTAAATATCATTTTTTTAATAACATAAAAATTATAATTAGTGAGTTTTTTTTCTATAATAATGTAAATCTTATAATCATTGTGGATATATTTTGAAACTTTTGTATGATGTTAATAATATTAATAATTTATTTTTTAATTATTATATAATTATGTATTAATAGTGACAATGATTAAATCCCATTAAAATTAAGTTAAGATATTTGGTTTATAAAATAAATAATTTTTTAATATAGTAATTTAATTATTAAAAAATAATTCTTATATTTTTAAATAATTTTTTTTCAAAAATACTATAAATTTATATTTTTTTATTTAACAACATAATTTTAGAAAATTATAAAAGATATGAGTGATTGAGTTTTTGGGTAAGGATATGTTCAGAGTTGTTAAAGAAGTGAGAACTTTTAATTCAAGTTCCTCCTTTAATGTTCTCCAAAGACTTTTGATGGCTTTAGGCCTATTTACCTTTGCAATTGCATTTTCCAAGATCATTATAGTTAGATTGAAGACCATTCTCTCATAAGTAATTTTATTTGAGAAATTATGGTTCTTAGATGGGTGCCAAATACTTGAGCCTATGAATCATCACAATAGTGATTCCATACTATTAAAACGTCTCATATGCCAATAACAATCATCAAGTTAGATATTTCTAAGGCATATGATAGGGTCTCATGGTTGTACCTTCACCTACTTTTAATACACATAGGTTTCTCACTTCTTTTAGTCAAGTGGATTATGGGATGTCTAACTATTGCCTCTTTTGTAGTATTGATTAATGGATCAACATCAAAATTATTTAAGTCTTCAAGGGGTTTATACAAGGATTCTCATTATCACCATACCTCTTTCTTTTGGTAGCAAATGGATATTTAAAATTCATTTATCTTTATTTAATTAAAGATAAATTATATTTATCTTTTTATAATTGAAATTTAAAATTAATTATTAATTTGAAAATAATTTTATTGATGATGATGGTTATTAATGTTTATTGAGATCAACTTTGATTTATTGGAACTTAACCAAAAAAAATAGTTAAGGAATTAATTGGTTTACTTTAAAATTTTATTTATGGGCTCAAATATCTTGAAGACAAGCATTTATAAAGCCCTATAGATTTGATAAGTTAAAAAATTAAGAAGGTTGGTATTGTAAGAAATATTCTCAAATTCAGATTTAATGTGGGTGTACCAAGGATATTTAAAGATAAAGTGCTTCCCATCTTCAACCTCCTTAATGTCCCAAAGATGACATATTCTTGAGAGTTCATTATTTTTTTTTCATCAGGAAAAAACGTAATTCTATTCATCCAGAGAGAACTAAATTACATTTTATAGGTGCATATAACACATGCATAGATATATCCCAATGGGAAAAAAAGATGGCAGAAATGCCATAAAAAAGAAGTAAGACTAACTCGAAATGATCCTCAAAATGGGCCAGTGAAGACCCCACACAAGAGAACCCGAGAGATGTAAAAACACCAAAACTGCACTCCCAACAGACCCAGGAGGTTGGAAGGACCAGGTCAGAGAGGTATGAAAACCTCAAATTGGCAAGACCAAAAAGATGTGATATCAATGGAGACCTCGACCAAAAAGTAACCAGAAACTACACGCCCTCCCAACATGACCTCAAAGTGCCATACTGCAACACCTCACACCCAAGACAAGACCTCAAATCTCTGGTAAAATCCATTTCAAGTGGTGGAAAGGAGACATCAATAGCCGCCAAAATGAGCCAGATCATGAGCATACATCAAACCCCGAACAACCGAAGAAACCCGAGAGAGGAACCGCATAAACGAAGTAGAAAAAAGAATAATCACCATGAATCAATCCCATATCCGTGCTCCTATTGAGGATGAACCACCCGCCACTGCAAAAGACAAAATATATGCGATAATAAACCCATACGGCACCCCCCAAACGCACCACAAGCAATCAGAAACTGTAGAAATAATGGGTCTAGGGAAAAACTAGATTTGAAGAGAAAAACCGTAACCACATCGGTCCCCTCATCCAAAGAAGACCAAAACCTCAGCTGTCAAAAGATCATATCTAGAACATAAAATGGAGTCCGCAACAAGACTCACAACCTCCAAAAAAATGCAACCAAAGAAACACCAGGAGGAAAAATCTATCGAGAGGCTCCAAATCAAACAAATCCGCCCACTAGAAGGCACAATCATCAACATAAACGAGGAACAAACAATCCCCACCCCCGGAAGATCTTCCAGAAGCAACAGATCCGCTCTGAAACACCATAGAACCTGCGGCTAGTGGTTGCATGAAACCTCGACACCTTCTGAACAATTGAAGAAAAGAATCTCCAACGATCGCATCCAGAGAGAAAAAACGAGGCCGCCTTTTCCCCACTGCCACCGAGAAGGGGAATACATGCACGAAAAAAACGCAAAAAAGGAGAGGGGTTTGCGGCTGAGGAAACCCTAGCCACAAACCACCTCCCCCAACTTCCCAATGTTAAAAATCTTTGAGATCTCATTGTTATTTTAACAATATTGTTTTTCTTATTTATGCTAATTAAAACAAAGAAATACTTAATCTTCTAAATTAAGGTTAATCACTTCCTTATAATATCTTAATTTTCTTTATTCTCTAATTCTTTATCACATTACAATTTCTCCTTAAATTGAGATGTAATAATATGTTTAATAGTATTGATATTTTGCAAAGTGATCAGCCAAGACCTGACATCTTTATGCCAATTTCACTTGATATCTAGTCTTCAGTAAAGTTTGAAGCAATTTTAGGAAGCTTCTTATCTTTCATGTTGTTTATCATGTTATTATACATTACATACCAAGTCATAATCATATTCCTAATGAAGAAATACTAGCTTTTATGAGGAGGATAAAATATGATATATTTCTCTTAATTGGAAAATAAATTTTATTAAAAAATAATTCTAATTTTAACTTTCTTTAATTATTATTACTAATTCCATTATTAATACTTTAATTCTAAATTTTAAAATTAATTAATAATTCTAAAATCTTTTTTGTTTTTTGGACTGGCAAGATTTCGACTCACATGACGGGATATTTTTATTTTAAAGAAAATAAAATGACATGCAATTCCTAAATAATACACATTTTGAAATCGTTGCATATCTGTGAAAGATTCCCACGACATATTTTTCGTTGCGCGGGAGAGGTACGTGTTGAAGATCCCTGCTATCCATATTTTTACTCATGATATCCATGTATGCAATAAATCAAACCATCTTGAGAGAGAAAAAGACAAGGGTATAAGAAGCATTTGGAGATGAAAATTAACTCAATACATAGAAGAGACCGAAATATACATGATGAGGTTTTCCATAGAGAACACTTCAATTGTGATGTGATTTATACACCCAACGAAATAAGTATTTGTAATGGATGCATTGGGGGCCTCTATAGGCCACCTTCGCTCACTTGGATCCCTATTAGGATGGAACACAATATCTACTCCATTACACCCAAATACTAACAAATTGAGAGGGAAATATCTTCCAAATCAAAGTTGAGCTGGCCCAATGAACTTTATTGAGCTCTTTCTAAAGTTTGTAAATCCTATGTTGAAAAAGGGTTCGATAGGGTGGGACAATGTTTTGCTACAATTGAGCTATGTCTATATTGACTGGTAAGCAGGAGATTTCTTAACGACAAGAGCACCCTCAACCAATAAAAATAAATGTAGCTGCTCTCTCCGACATCTAGATAGAGAATAAAAAAACATAACTCCATAAGAGGCTCCAGGAAAGTGTTTTAATGGCCCCTATTTCACGAAGTGTTTCATGAAGAGTAAGTACGTACCTTCTCCATATGCTTGAGCAACTTCTCTTTCTTTTATAGAGCTATGTCTGCTCATGTTGCCTCTATAAAATAGAGGCTTTTAATATGTTCATTGATGTTGTTGGTAGAATTCTCTAGAATTGATTGTGAATGGTATATTTGTGGTTAGTGCACCTAAGGGGAATAAAGCTAAAAACGTCAAATCATCTTAAAACTCTCCAAAATACTTGCTAATGATAAGGAAGGACTTCATGACCCTAACAAAGCCATCATGAGGTATTGTTTTTTCAACATTTATTATAATTTAGATATATTAATTTATGGTGAACTTGACAATTATTTAGTTTACAGAGTAGCCTTTATTTTAGTTTTTTTAAGTATCTCTTTTTTTTTACCCTGTTTATACTTAATAAATTATGTAAATGGATTTGGGTTTAGTTTTAATCTAAATTTTGTTTCTTTTTAATTTTCCATAGTTTTTTTTTGCAAAATTATATATGATGAGGGAAGGCATTGGGTATAGAATGACTAACAAAACATACCACTTGGATATTGTTAGAAGATACCATATGGAGGGGCGTTAGGTATTGTTCATTGTAATTTTATGTTGTTTGAATCCTGGCCAAGGGATCCTAGCTTATGTTTTTTACAATAAGTGCAATACATTACCATACAAAAATGAAGGTCTATACATAGAGAGACCACAAACAAGGACTACTATATTGCTTTGATTGAAGGTTTAGAATCAGCTATAGAACATGGGGTGGATCACATTGTTGTTTTTATGAATTCACAACTTATTGTTGACCAAATTACAAGGCATTGCCCAGTTACATTTACAAATCTCATACCATTATGTGATAGGGCCCGAGAACTTGCTCGTAATTCTTTTCATTAATATTCCATGGTGAGATTGATGGAAATCATTTGGAGGCTAAAAATATGTGTAAGGATATTTTATTTGGGGTAATGTCACCCCCAATCAGAATTGGTAATCAAAATTTGCATAGATGCCAAATGTGTGAAATTAAATATGGTGGCCATCAGTGGTGCATGTGCCATGCATGCATATGCTTCATTTTTTATCTTATTCTTTTTTCTTGAACTAATGCAACATTTGATTTGAGTTCATACATATAACTTGCCACAATGGATATTGTATTCTATTTGAATGTTTATAATTTATATCATATTAAGCCCTTGAGTTTTGTGATGTTGTGAATTTGTTTACTTGTAATGATGTTGCGCATTTTTTGTAAATTTTTTTACATGTAATGATGTTGTGATTTTTTTCACTTGTAATGATGTTACCAATTTAAGAGTTTATAATGCATGAGAATATTAAAAAAATTACATACACAAAATGCAAATGCTCAAACATATCATCAACTAACATTCAAGGAAAATTGCATTAAATAAGACTTCCTTCAAAGCAATGTCATCAAGAATTTAAATATTTAAATAGAGAACTCTTGAAGAGAATCTCACCACAATGCATGCAAAGTATGGCATTCATTATTACAGTTTTCATAAGGATTTTTCTTCCACTAAAGGAGTTGGTGGAAGGGGAAAATAGATGAGGCATGAACCATTCCATTTGTATGAGTGTTTGTTGCTCCATCTTTGTATTTCAAGTTTATGATTGAAAACATTCAACACAAAGTCAAACTACAAATTCCATTGGACTTGTTGTTTGTTCTTTGTTCCATCTTTTGTTTTCAACTTCACGGAGTGAAAGATATTCACACTGAAAAACAAACTTGAAAGGACATTTCTCCAACCTTTCATAAAAATATGAAATCAAAATTTATGGCATATCATGATATCAAATGAGAAGGACATCATCAATGAAGTGGTTTGATAAATTCTTTTTGTTAGCAATTTTTTGAACACGAGGAATACTTCTCAAGCATAAGAACTACAAGAACGGTCTCCTGCAGAATATGATAATGACATAAAAGATGATGCATTGAAAGGTCTGTCGGGTAGTATGATTTTGACCTACCAAATTTGATAACTAAATTTATGTTGAAGGATCTATTAGACAATATGATATTGATCTAACCAATTTGAAAATTACACGTATATTTACCTTAACAAATTTGTTAATTATGACGTCCAAAGCATTATAGGGGCTTTGCTTTAAGATTTTTTTTTTTTTTTTGCATAACTAGGGAAGATTTGGGTATGACAAGTTTGGTGTATGATTCATGAATACTATCAAAATGTACACAACCTTAATTTTATACCTTATTCATGGAGGCATTACAGGGGATATACGCATGTAGCATATATGTATTTTCCTTCCAATATACTCATGCAACAACTATGTATTTTCCTTCCAAAGAATTTATGGCAACCCATTAATCAACAGAGTTTCAGTTGCAAGGAAGATACCCTTTGCAATATTGGTGGCATTATTCATTGGAAAACATTATGATGAAAGAAAAAAGGATGGAACCATTATGATGAAACTAAATAAGAGAAATTAAATCGCAAATTAAGTTCATATCCTTGATACCACTGGAAAATATGTCATGCTAGGTGGTATTCATCCTCACATTCACTTGGAGTTTCCTTTCATGGACCAAGCAACCATTGATGATATTTTTTTTTCGTAGTCATTTAGCCACATTAGAAAGAAGAACAACAATGCACATTGACTTTGTGATCCCAATCAATGGAAACCTTGCTGAGGGTTTTGAAGCCTATGCAAGGAAGGTAGAGAAATCTTGCATGGATTATGGTTTTTACATGGCTATTACAACTAGGAAAGAAGGTGTTTCTGGATACATGGAAATTCTTGTGAATAAGAAAGGTATCGTTTCCTTCAAATTTTTATGGCATAGAAAGGGGACCACATGGTAAAAGATGAACCACTTTTACAAAGTTTTCAAAATGTGAAAAGATTTAGGTTCCTTAGTTCAAATTCATGCTGAAAATGGGGAAGTGGTAGAAAAAGGACAATCTTGAATGGTTGAGCTACGTATAACTGGTCCAGAGGTTCATGCACTTTCTAGGCCTTCAATGCTGGCAAGTGAGGCAACTACGACAACCATCTTATTAGAACAATTTGTCAACACACCCCTATATGTTGTCCATGTGATGAGCATTAATTCCCTTATGAAATTGGTAGGGACCATCATCTAGTCAAAGGGTAATATGAGAGATAATAGTTTCCATATTAGTCCTCAATGATTCTAATCTTTGGGATCTTTACTTCAGGATTGTTGCTAAATTTGTGATGACTCCACCAATAGGGCACCAGGACAAAACAAATCGCTTCAGGTTTCTCTTTCAAAAGGAATTCTACAAGTGGTTGGAATAGATCATTATATGTTCAACTCAATGCAAAAAGGAAGTTGGGAAAAATGTTTTTCCAAATGGTGTAAATGGAATTGAATAGAGGATGCACTTAATTTGGGATGTAATGATAAACATTGGTCAAATATTATTCATGGATTATGTTTGTATCACTAGCACAACATGTGCACACATATTCAATATATATCCAAGGAAAATGGCTTTGTTTCCTTATCGTTGAAGAATGCATCCACCTAATTGAAGTCATCACATGTTATTTTATGAAGTCGATTGGGTCAAGACCCCCCTATTTTAGGAGGATTTTTACCTTTGAAAGTTGTGTGCTCATTTTGGGATGATTTTAGAAACTATGTATCACTCTTTGAAAACCTTATACATTTTATTTTGGTAGTAGAATTGGAGGTACCACCCCCTTTAGAATGTTTTTGTTCATGATTTGGCGAAACGTCTCATTATAATTGTTTTGAAATTTTTCTTTCATTGAAATCTAGAGAAGTTTTTTCACTTTAGTCTTCCTTTTAATACAAGTCCAAGTAGCAATGCACTATACTAATTGCATAACAACTCCAAGTGGCCTCTCCCTTCTCTCCTTCTAGATCAATTATTAAGTCTCTTACACTTTAACTACACTAGTAGTTTGTGGAAGTTGCAGTGTTTGTTTCTTTCTTAAGGTGTAGCTTGGGAGTTTGATGATGGATATATTTTCTTTGATATTGCAAGTTGACACGTTAGCATTTCCAAAAACATATTCTTAGTTTCTATAGAATGATTGCCCTTTTCTTCTAAGAAGGGGAAACTATGGGATGGAAGAACAAAATAAACTTTTTTAGACGTTGATCATTCCTCAATTATATATATGGGCACACTACACCTGAATTGTGTCAGAGGACATAGGATACCAGGGTTGATTGAATACAAGTTTTTGATGCATGTCATTGCTCTTTCTTTCTTCTTAGAACTTGTGGTAATCAATACGATTAATACTTTCCTTTGGAAAGGGGCATCAAAGGGAAACCTGGGCGGTAAATTGATCCAACATATCCATTATTGATGTATGTACGAACTAAAGTTAATGGGAAACATAACTATAAAAAGAGTGGTTCCTTCCCCATGGAGGAGGGTAGTGAAGATAATGTGATAATTGGTTAGGGATTGAACCTGTAGCCACTTGTTCTAATACTAGTTATTTCTATGCTTAGGTGATGTGTTCTCAAATGTTGGGGACTTCATTTAGATTTTGTTTCTTATTTGGACTTGAGGCATATGGAGGGCTTGGTGTTCTTGATTAAATATCACTCTGTACTATCTTTCTACCTTGAGACATCCTTATTTATTTACAATCCTTTATCTTGTTTATAATGTACCCATAAATGTTATCTCATATTATTCTTTTGGCACAGAAAGATTCTGGAAATGCTTTATGCACAAATCCCTAAGAACAATGCACCAATATGCATAGATGCTAAATGTAAAATCAAAACTAAGATGCATACAAGAAGAAATGTAGCCATAAAGTTAAGGTTGGGGATCAAGTAAATCATATTGTTTTTATAGAGGATGTAAGAGGAGAAAATGGAGCTTAAAGAAACTAGAAGATGTGAATTATAATTATAGAAATCTCTTATTTGATTTTCCAAGATGATAGTGTTGACGTACTTATTCATCTTACTAGATTTCACGGAATTCTGTACTCATGACTATTGGTTCTTCATGAAATATAAGCTTCCCTTTTGAGTAATAAAGGAATATATGAGTTGGTTTTGTTTTCATGTATTTCTATAGTCAATTACTAGGATGCATTTATGTCATGTGTGTTTCTGTCCTTATACACACTTGCAAATGTGAGCTAAGTCATGCTCACTTAGTGTGTCCTCAAAGGCACAATGCCTAGGTTCAAAGTCTACACTGTCACTTTGACTTGAACCTCTTCTATCTAGGCTAACTCATAGGGAAGCCAAGGGGGCTAGACCCTAGTTAATATATGAGATTAACGTTTAAGTTCTAGGAGTTAGTTTTAATTAGTTTTATGGTCAAGGGGAATCTATCCTATGACGTTAAGCAGCAAATGCACGATGCAACAATTAAGTATGACAGTCAGAACCTTTTCCTAGGACAACTAAGACTAGTGCCTTAGATTCGGCAAGGGGTAAACTAAGTTAATGGGAGATTTGTTACAAGATAATTACAAGATTACAATTGTTACAACAAGATAGATACAACTAGATACAAAGATACAGAAAGAATATATCAAATATACAAAGTTAGACTAAACTAGATACAAGATATACAATACTAACAAGTTGCTTGAAATGTGCACGAAATAAAGATACTCAAGATGATACAACCATCAACACATCAAGCCAAGCGTGCTCGCAATAGATCTTACTCTATTGGACTGCTTATCAATGGCATAAAGATGCAAATCACTCAAGACCCAGTCAAGAGAGTGCCTCCAGGTGGATGCGCAACTTCTTGAAGGATCACACCATGAATACAGGAACAACAATCTAAATGAAATTCTTGAAAAGTAAAAGTGTTCCAAATGATAGATGTAACCACTTAGATAATTATTCCACAACACATAAGATGACTTGCATGTAAAATAAAGATAATGAGATCAGTGTGCTTGCAAGTGTAAGATTGAATTGCCAATGTTGTAGACCAAGGATTAAATCATGTGGTTAAGTGAGATTTATTTTAATCCTATATAAGTGTCAACCCAAAACTTTCCTCCCCTAATAACCAAGTGACTGTTGGAGGCTCAAGAAGTTAGGCAACGAGGCCCACCCTATCTCCACAATTCAGTCCTAAGATCAAAGTACTCCCAGAAAGGATGTCGCGCACCGTGAGACCGTCCTTGGCCTAGCACCTTCCGTTGCCTTCCTCTGACCCCATTTTAAATGGTAAAGATGGTTGGTAATGGTGTCCTATTAAGTCTAATAAATTGATTATTAAACCTATGCGCTAAGTCTTGCAGTGTGTTTGAGTGCTTGTAGCTTGCTAAAGAATGTCGAAACTGAAAAATGAATAATGTGAAGGATGAAGCCTTTAAATGACGAGATTGGAAGTTAAATTTAATTTATGAAAAAGGACCTTGGGGACCCAAAACCAAGAATGAAATTTAAGTTCAATGAGTTATGAAGTTATCTCATGTGAAACATAAAGGAATGGAAATAACTTGAGGAATTCTAGAATATGATTACTTTTAAAACTTTAAAATACCCAAGTTTTCATGCATGTGTAAGGACTAAATATTGAAAAGGTAAATGACTAGCATGCAAAGTAATGATGGAAGAAAAAGATCCACTGTGCTTCCATGGGATTTAAGCTTGCAATTAGGTGTGAGATCTACTCTAGATTATTTTAGAGCATGCATGTAAGAAATCACAACTAAACTAGCTAAACAAAGCAAGGAAAGATAGAAAAGAAAATCTAACTAAAGCTTGCTAAGTAAAGACCGAAAGGAAAAGAATGCAAGCCACTTGGGTACACTGCTTTGGGCTTGCTTATAGTGTTTAGATGAAAGAGGAAGAAGAGAATATATTACCACTTGGAAAGGAGGTACTAGAAGGTTTGTTGTGCTTGAAATTTGGGCAACATGTACCCTTAGCCTGGCGAGAACCTGCAAAAATCAGCAAGCTATTGATTGCTTATTTGTGCTACAACACACTCAACAAAGTTATGAAATTTTTGTTTTTCAACAGAAACTTCCCACATGTAAAAACCAGAATTTTATATTGATTTATCGACTTATATAAGAAAGTAAGATACCAAAATCTGAATATGATAGAAGGAGGAAGAAGAACAAAAAATGCTTGTAAAGTTTTAGTGAAGATAAGGGTAGATTCATCCTTGGACCTATCCCAACAACTCCTTTCAGATGAACTGCAAAAATCCCAATAAACTGTGAAATAAAAGTAGACAATGGACTACATGCATCAATAATACAACAAAGTTAATACTAAAAATGAACACAATGCATAGGCAAGTAAACAAAGTTTTACTTAACCTATCCAAGCAAACATAATTTTACTTTAACAATGCTACTTATAAACACAATAACATTTGAAGTAAAGAGCAATATCACCTTGTACATATATGGAGCATGTAGACACAATCCAACACTCCTTATTCATCCAAAGCAATTCTTTATTATCCAATGGGAAGAGGTTGTAGCAACAAAGTTGCTCCAAGCTCTTCAAGAACAAAACCAGTGAAGCAAGATGACAAAGATAGAGAGAGAGAAAGAGAGATGGAGAATTTGGTAGCATAAAAATACTATGAAGAATGGTCTATAGTGAGGGAGTGATAGGTATCTTAAATAGCATGAGAGGCTAAGGAGACCCCTGTTGTATCTTCAACACTTGTCAAAAATCCAAGGCAAAAGACAACTCATGAGGAACTTCAACCAATGAGGGTGTGAGCTTTTAGGTTGAAGAGAAATGGTAAGTGAGGTGAGTTGGGGGATGAGTTGTCCATCAAATGAAGGTGCATTGGTTGAAGAGATGACCCACACATTCCTTAAAGAAACCTTCCACTTTATTACTTGGTGTCTCTACTTTCTTCAAAAGGGAAAGCACAAGTCTCAATAGAAAGCCTGAGGAAAGGGGAGGAAAGCGCATGCTTTGAGGAAGATGTGTGGAGGAGTGTGGATGACACACTCCTAAATGGAACATGAGAGGTGGAGGGAGGGCACATATGTGGAAGGAGGGACCCACGACTCATTTAAAATGAGTTTCCAAACTTATGTGGGTAGGGGGACGTGTTTACCAATGAAGGGGGTGCAAATCCCCATGGGTAATTAATTAAATGTGGGTAAATGTGGGTGTAAAGGTTAGGAAGTGGGGTTGGGTAGGTTAGGGAGTCTCTCTCAATCACATTTAACCTTTACTTTACCTTATTTTATCATTTATTACAAAAATGACATTTTCCCATGTCTTGGGTTTAGCAATTAAAATTGCTTTTATCTGACTAAGACTCCTAAGTGGACAAAACCCTAACAAAACTTCTCCGACTAAGCCGAAACTTGGCCCAAGGGTGTAAGGGGTCTCATTCCATTTATTTTTACTACAAATACCCCTACCAAAATCCCATGGGCCTAGCTTTTACATTATTTCATTAGAATTAATTAATTTAATTCCCAACCTTAGGAAAAATTAATTAATTAAAAAAACCTATCTAGACTCGACTAAAAATTACGAAACTTTGTGTGTTGTATTACATGGTCATTTAAATCGTTCCTAAACACTAGATACCAGAGAATGACTTCATTAGAATTCCTTTCACCACTTTGGAGGAGTTATTGCTAGTGGGAGTGAAAAACTCAAGGGAAATTAATAAGGCTGGTTAGGCCAAATTAACCTCCTGAGGATAAAAAACACTTAGTTAAAGGGACTCCCAATGACTAAATCCTAAGGAAAATGACCTAAATATGATCCATGTATACCTATTACATTATAAACCCACGCAGGGGTGCGGGAATCCCGCTTACAAAACTGTGTGCTGGAGAAAAAATGCCTTGTAGAACCAAATAGTCTTCGTCATATTTGCATCAGATGATGCATATCTTCATGGTACATGGAGTTGACCACCTTTTGAATAGGATGCAACATCTGGATCCACATGGGGATGTGTGTTCGATCTTCTCACATGGGATGAAGAGCATATGAGAATCCAACATCTACAAAAAGTGCTCACTAGTATCCAACATAAGCTTACATATATACAATGAATAAATAAAATGCTATAAAAAACATTTACATAATGAAATAAATATTGTACAACACCTATAACTACAAAATGAATCTATGATACAAAAAACAATCCTAAGTACATATCAACATAATGAATAAAATAATACAAAATCGAAATACAAGGAGAAGGGTTAGAGATACGTTGCAAAGGGTGTCCCTTTGGACACCAAGTTGTCAAATGAAGAACACTTCAAGGAGGGGTCCTCTCACTAGCATGTATGAATTTATGTCATCCCGCTGGCCAAGAAAAGATGCTAGAAGACTAATACACTTTATGCTGACTTCTGATCTTTTCATGCGAATCCCAGTTTCTAAACTTAGGCCACTTGGGGAAATTCCCTTAAAAAAATTCTTATGGATTTTCATAGATGTCAAGTGTAGAGTTTTTGAAATTAATTTTTCCTTAAAAGTCTTGGCATATATTTTCTCATGGATGACATACTTTAATTTTTCACTATTAACCTTATCATCCTTAATACTTTCCATCAGATTTCCATCAGATTTCCATCATATAATCTATCTTTGACTTTCCCAATTTCTAAAAAATAAGGAGGCTGTTTTCCAAGAATTCCATCCGACTTATTCTGACATCTAACTGACTCTTTTGATGAAGGTTGAGTCGATAACATATTTTTTACTGAAAAATCCAACTCTAATTTTAACTCTGGAGGAGGAAAACCATTATCTATTTTATCTAAGTATCCCTCAATAAAAATCCCATCAAAAGAATCCATGGGGTCCTAAACATTGCAAATTCTTGGGGTTTTACTTTTCAGTTCCATCTTGGTAGATGTTATAGGGGTAGATTCTACTTCATAACACCCCATTTTTACTTCCCTATACACAATCTCATTATCCTTTCTCCTAGGATCTTCCACATGACTACTTTCTTTCCAACTCTCTATTCAATCTGAAAGTTAAACCATTTGGAGTTGGAATGGTGGCATAAGTTAAGTCCATTTGCAAATTACCACCTAAATCTGCAGCTATCTTTCTATTTAGCAACATACCCCAAGTATCTGGTACATTAATAACAACAATGTCCATCTCAATCATGATATCTGGGAATGAAACCAAGTGTACTTGTAACCCCTCAATCAAACCATGCACCTCTATGGTTCTCATATCTATAGGACACATGTTATGATAAGGTCTAGATATCATTAAGTTCAATTGTTCCATTACTCTCTTAGTCATAACATTTGAGGTAGCTCATGAATATAGAATACAATTATGAAGAATAAAATCATTCATGAGCAAGGATAGGAAAAAGGGTCTATTCTTTTCATTTCCCCTATCCATATTTTGCAAGATAACCGGTGAATCCTGATAAGTTCTTGTTGGTGGAATGCCAACAATTTTTTGAGAAGGATTTTCTATGGCTCTGAGTAGCTTCTCCCTCTGAGAATGAATCTTCATTATTTACGACATAGGAACCAACATATTTTCATTACTTAACCATACTCCTAAGTCAATATTCAATTCTGAGTTTGCATACACACTTGACTTAGGGGGAGTGGGAGCTACCTTGGGAATGTTTTCTTGATTTTTGTCTTGATTTTTATTTCCACTCCTTTGGTAGGTAATGCCTCTAAACTTAGCCATTTCATCTATGAATTGTGGAGTAGGCTTAAGACCAAACTTTTATGTTGGCTTATCCACCACAACATCACTCATGCAATTCATACTATTTCCCCCCTCATTATGTTCATCCAAACCCATCCAATCATACATTCCAACATTATACTCATGAAAAAACATATTAACTTGTTCATTCTCAGATCCATAAGGTCCCATCTCACTACTAAGATGGAGGAAGACTTGTCAAGTTGACTCATCATGAAATTGCGCACAAGGTATACAATAATAAATATTCTGGTGGTCAACCCAATTAGTGGATTCAAATGGATTGGGTGGTCTTTGGTCTCAGGGAGGAGATTTCTTAGACCATCTATCATTTGGTCTATGCTGGGGCCTACTATCTTGGCCCCTTTCCATGACTATCAACCTATTCTACATGGAATTCATCTGACTAACATGTTCCTTCAATTGATTAGCATGATTAATTTTCATTTGTTTAACCAATTGAGTGAGCTCCTTAATGCCATCACTAGAGGGTTTTTGAGTTTCAACATTCTTCTTCTTCTAATCATAAAGTTGGGAAGAATATCCTCTAGTAAAACCAAGAATGTTAGACTTCCTAGCATAATTCATATTCTTATCTATTTTGATAGATGTGGAATGTGCCGCTTTTAAAGTCTAAGGATCCTTATCCCTCAAGTCATACCTCATTTATCCCTCAAAAGCCTCCATATAATATATAAAGACTGAAACATATGAGGGTTTTATATCATCATGAAGACTCTTCACCAAACTGTTAAACTCAATGTTGAACTCTTTGACAGTTTCATTCTCTTTATTCTGACTAGAGGTGAGGGAAACTCACCGAAATCTATGTTCCTTCTGATCACTCCATCTCTTCCTAAATTCATCCAATATTGAATCAAGGGTGCTAAACTTCGATGGATCAAACTCAGTAAACCATTTAGTGACATCTCCTTCTAGTGAATACACAAATAGGGTCATATTTACATCTTCTTCATTATGACCTTGACAATACCTCTCAACACACATTTGGAAATTCAAGATGTGAGACTTTGAACTGATTGCATTGTTTCCCTGAAAGGTAGGTAACTTGTCTATGGATTTCTCAGGGACTTTGTTAAGCCCTAATATTGTCTCATTACCCCTTAATTGGGGCATATTATATTAGTAATGTTATTTTATTTATGTCGGCTTTAGGCCATTAGTTGTAATTATACCTCCTAGTCTCCTATATATACCAAGGAGACATTTTCAT
>ML778605.1:328330-339432 GCA_009831015.1 Picea engelmannii | reverse complement strand
AAATAGAGGAAACCTCATTATTTTCAGTCACGACCACCTGGGAATCCTTCAGGGATGCTATTAAGGAACAATACTACCCTGTCGGAAGTTATGACGACCTGTATACCAAATGGACCACACTGTGGCAAGAAAGAGACCAAGCAATGCCAGATTTCACAAATATCTTCCATACCTTGCGCACCAAGTTGAGTATCAAAGATTCGGAGTTACATTTGGTGCTCAAGTATTGTGGTGCTCTGCATAGATACATCCAGACTAAAATGGAATTTCTAGACATGTTATCCTTGGGCGCGTCCTACCAATATGTCGTCAAAATCAAGCAGAAGCTCAAACAAAAGACGTGGCAATTTGGGCCTGAGAACCCCTTAAAACAAAAGCCAGGAAAGGGCGGCCCCAACCCACTGAACAAAGGACAGAGAAAATATGGACAGTATCAAGAAAACCAATACAAGCCGCAAGAAAAGAAGGACACCGGAAAGACAAAGAAAGATACTTGGAAGTGGTGTGACTTCCATAAGAGCCCTTGGCATAACACTGCTGACTGTTGCTCAAAGCAGTCACTGGTGGCCGAAGTGAAAGCCTCTGAATCAGATGCCGATTCTAACTCCGAGATATAATCAGAAAGGGGAAGGCAGATCATTGACGTGGAACCCAGTGCCACCGTTGCTACCACCAAGATCTAGCCTGGTGAACCAGACAAGCCAGAAGAAGGAGAGCGCCTCTTCCATTCATAGATGTGGGTAAAAGGCACCTCGTTGCACTTCATCATTAAAAGTGGTATCCATAAGAACCTCATCTCAGTAGAGGTCGTCAAGTGGCTGGCCTTGCCAAAAACACCGCACCCACAACCCTACACCATTGGATGGCTCTGCCAAGGAAGTGATCTCCGTGTCGGCCAACAATGTCGACTGTTGTATGGCATCAAGCCCTTCAAAGATGAGGTATTGTGTGATGTTTCTCCTCTTGAAGTTTGTGATGTTCTTTTGGGCCAACCTTATTTATGGAAATTTCATGCTATATATGAGTCTAGGCCTCGTAGTGTTATTATTACTTTGAATAGGAAATTGTACAGGATACCCGAGGAAGTCCCACCTAGTGCTATTTCCTTGATCTCTGCTAAGCAATGCAAGAAGGTCATCTCTCAGATGGGGAATTTTGTATTCTTCATGATTCACTCTCAGAATAAGTGAAAGAATGTATCCACATCCAAGGTCTCTGCAGTCGACCTCTCCACACAACACAAGCAAGTAGATAAGGTCGTGGAAGAATACTCAGATATCTTCTCCTCACCTATAGGGGTACCTCTGCACTGCCAGGTCAAGCACCCCATCGATCTGACCCCTGACGCACTGCTTCCCAATGGGCCAGTATATTTTCACTCTTTGTTAGAGAATGAGGAGGTCAAGAGACAGATCCAAGAACTACTCCACAAGGGGCACATACGCCCTAGCTCATCACCTTGCGGGAGCCCAATCGTGCTGGTACAAAAGAAAGATGGAACCTGGTGACTCTGTATTGATTACCGGGCTCTGAATAAAATCACTGTCAGAAACTGGTACCTGATTCCTCGAATTGATGACCTCCTTGATCAACTCACGGGGGCCAAATACTTCAGTAAGATTCATCGAAAGTCTGGCTACCACCAGGTCTTGATAGAATAGACAGATGTATGGAAGACCGCCTTCAAGTCAAAGGAAGGACTTTTTGAATGGTTGGTCATGCCCTTTGGTTTGACAAATGCTCTAGCCACTTTCATGAGGATGATGGACGATATCTTGTGACCATTCACCAATACTTTTGTAGTGGTGTATCTGGATGACATTCTAATTTACAGCAAGACTTGGGACGAACACTTGCAGCATATTCAACAGGTTTTGCACACCCTGTGGCAACACAATCTATATGCCAACCTGGAAAAATGCTCCTTCGGCATGGACAGGGTCCATTACCTGGGCTACATCATTGATAAGCATGGCATACATGGGGATCCATCCAAGATCCAAGTCATATGTGACTAGCTAGCCCCAACAACACTCACTGAGCTTCAGAGCTTCTTGGGACTTGCTAAATTTTTCCGCAGGTTCGTGTTGAATTTATCCCATATTGCATGGGCCCTCAGCCAAATAAACAGGGGTGGTGGTAAAGCGAAATTTGCGTGGGTCCAGTCCCAACAACAAGCGTTCGATGATTTGAAGCAGCGCTTATGCTCAGCCCCATTAATTTCACTACTAGACCTGTAACATCCCTTTGAGATCGAGATAGATTCTTCAGACTATGTCGTGGGCATCGTTCTCACTTAGTGCGGCCACCTCGTGGCCTATCATAGTGAGACACTGTTATATACTATTTGTAAGTACCCTACTTATGACAAAGAAATGTACTCCATTGTGCAAGCATGTTTCCAGTGGAGACATTGCATTCTTGGGAAGGAGACAGTCATCCACACTGATCATAAGCCACTGTAGTTCATGCAGACACAGGGAAAACTGTAAAATGAACGCCATCAAAAGTGGTCCACATACTTGCAGCAATTCCACCTCAACATCAAGTATAAAATAGGAAGCACCAATCACGTCGTTGATTTCCTCAGCAGACCACCAGTCGCATCACTCACCATGGTGCTAGACTCTTGTAGCCATGAGACATTTAGATGGTCCCAACTCTACGAGACATACCTTGACTTCTCCACCACCTACCAAATGTTGGGTGCAAATGCAGTTGTCGATAATTTCCATCTTCAGGATGGGTTTTTGTTTCATTTGGGCCATATCTGTGTTCCATCAAGAGAGCGAGCGAAGCTGATCTGGGAAGCCCACTACAGTCAGGTGGAAGGACACTTCAATGTCGAAAAGACAGTGGCGATGCTACAAAAACATTTCTACTGGCTAAAACTTTGACAGGAGGTCGGCAAGTATATCAGGTCCTGCACTACCTGCGCTATTGCCAAACCGACCACTAAGAAACAGGGCTTGTACAGCCCTCTTCCTACTCCTAATAGGCCATGGGAATCCATCTCAATGGACTACATGTCGGGCCTCCAATCCACCAAGCGGGGAAATGACTGTGTTTTTGTGGTTTTTGATCGCTTTTCTAAGATGGAAATTATGGTTGCCTGCAAGAAGAGCATCACAACAGAGGCCACTACCAAGATATTCTTTGAACGAGTCTGGGTACATTTTGGAATCCCACAAACCATTGTCTTAGATTGGGATAGTCGATTTCTCATAACATTCTGGTCAAGACTCTAGTCACTACTGGAAACCAAGCTCACCGGATCCACGGCCTTCCACCCCCAGATAGATGGCCAAATCGAGGTTGTAAATCGAATGATTGTGCATATCCTTCGCATGTATAATTCAAAGAACCCTCTCACATGGGATGAGAGCCTTCCTTATGTCCAGTATAGCTACAACCAAGCCTTGCATATCTCAACTGGCCACAACCCCTTTCAAGTGGGGTTGGGATTCCAACCATTGGGTCCCATAGATGTTGCACTTCCCCTTGCGGTCACCTCAACTGACTCATCTCCTGCTCCAACTGAAGCTAACAAAGCCACTCGGTTCATTGAGTGGATCTAGCACATCCACCAACAGGTTCAGGATATCCTACAGAAGTCTAATGACAAGTACAAACAGTGCCATGATCAACATCAGGAACCGCATAAGTTTCAGGTGTGTGACAAAGTTTGGTTGCACTTGCAGAAAGAATGCCTTGCAGGACCCCATCAAAAGCTTCACCCACTTCGTTATGGACCATACACTATCACCAAGGCCATGGGGGATAATTCTTTTGAGCTCAACATTCCTCCTTTCCTTGGCCTACACCTAGTGTTCAACGTGGATCTCCTTCGCCCTTATTTCCCACCATTATTGGACACCTCAGAAGTAGCAGAACAGCTGACACCAACAGATCTCAACCCCAAATTCATACAACATGCATCCAATTATCATATTGTGGATAGATAGATCAAGGGTACTCAACAACAAAGGATCCATCTTTATCGAGTCGTCAAAGCAGGGCAGCTCCTGCACCAAGGCAAGTGGCTCACCCGGGGCCAAATTTAGCAGAAATTTCCTCATCTAATGGGGGACCTCAACGCAATGGAGACAATTGCTTCCTAAGGAGGGAGTATTGATCCAGATGGATATCAGTGGAGACCCACCTTTTCCAACTGGCTCAAAACAATTTTCTGACATTTTTGGCAATTTACTATTTTTAGCAGTTTTTACTTCTGGGGCCATTTTGAGGGCCTAAATGAAGTTTTTTTGGTATCGATCTGCTAAATGATAGTCAAATTCATTATTGAGCCCCCAAAATGAATCTCCTCAATGATACCTTTCCAACGGGCTATCACGCGCCTAAAACAGAGATTGTATGCAAAAGTTACGACCTCGGGAAGTTGATGTACTAGCTTACCCAAACGGGGTCCACATGACTTTTGGCATTTCATCTCCTAGGGTTAGGTTTTTGGATGTCTAGGGTTTTTGGCATTCTTTCTTATTTTAAAAAGGCCTTTAGAGCCTCATTGTAACCTTCTTCTTGTGAATGCGCTCTGCCATCACATCTCTTCTCAGATATAAGCCGCCACCATTCCAACAAGCTTGTTTCCGCTGCATTTTACAGTTTCAGCTTATTTCGTTATTGAATAGAAAACTAGTTTTACTGTATCTCTTTTATTTTTTGTTAAGCACCTATTAATCATCTATATTCATTTTGTTCTTCTCATAAAATCTGGATCAATGATCCTTTGGAGATCTTGAGGAATAGATGGCTTAGATGTTTGAACATCTAGTGAGCATAGTTGTGCAATAATGCCTTGATGCCCCTTTTTCAATAATTTTGTCATGTTGTTAGAGATTATCACCTTATCAGGTTTCCCTGTGATACCTCTTAACTCAATTTCTTTTCCTTCTAATGAAAATTTCATGAAAATTTCTTGAAAGTTAAAAGCCATTGTTCCTAATGATTGTAACCATTGGATTCCTAGTACAACATCTGCACCACCCATGGGTATAGAAATCATTGGACTATTAATTACATATTCCCCCATAGTAAGATTGATATTATTGCATTTTCCTGAGAAATTGATATTTCCTCCATCTACAATCATTACTTGAAACTCTGGCGCCGGATATACAAAGCAATTGAGATCTTTGGCTAATTTATAGTGAATGAAATTATGAGTACTGCTAGAATCAATTAGGACTATTACCTTTTTCTTTTTAATGTATCCTTTGATCTTGAGGGTTTGAGGAGTGCTAATTCTAGCCAATGCATTACACAATATCATGGGAGTCAACTCTTCAGACGAAATTGCTTCGATGTTTTCCTCTTGAGATGGTTCTTGTTCTTGTTCTTCTTCCTCTTCACAATCTATGTAGAATAATTTCTTCTCACCACACTTATGTCCCTTACTGTACTTGCTGTCACAATTAAAGCATAAACCTTTTGCTTTTCTTTCCTCCAATTTTTGAGGTGTCAACCATGTAGGTTGAGTTGTTTTAGAAGAAGGAGCATTGTTCTCTCTATATATGTTAAGATTGGTCCATCTAGTAGCCATAGCCATATTTTTACTTTCAACATTTCTTGCCACCTTAAATGCATTCCCCAATGATTTGGGTTCCCAAAGGAAAACCTCATGTTGAATTTTATCCTTTAAAGTTCCTATGAATACATCAATCAAGTGATCATCTGGAATATTAGTTACCTTTATATTCAATCTTTGGAAGTTCTCAATGTGCTCGGTAACTGAACCCTTTTGCTTGAGATTTATNAATTGGCTAAAGAAGGTATTGCTCCTTGTATCCTCATAGTGTGCTATCATTTCTTCCGTGAAAATTGTCCAAGTTACGAGTGATTTGTGAGAAAAAAACCATTGATACCATACAAATTGATTAGGTTCTAAATATAAAGAAGCAATTCGTACCTTTTGTGTATGTGGCACATTATGGGGATCAAAGAATTGCTCCATCTGAAGTATCCATGTGATTGGGTACTTGCCATCAAACTTCCTCATATCAATTTTAGGAACATGGTTGGTCTTCAAACCAAAGTTGGAGTTTCTCCATTCTTGATTCACCTTCCTTGTGTCCTCATCATTAATTTCATGGGATGAATTTTCACTTTCAGGTGTCTTCTCTGTTATGAAATTTTTCAATACTTCCATGATCTCCCCTTTTAAACCCTCCATCATCTTTTGTAGTTCATCTTTTGTTACTATCTTCTTTTGTAAATAATTTATGTCCCTACGCATTTCGTCACCTTCATAAAGAGTCCAAGTTGGATTTTATGGAGGCTTATTTGGTGTAGAAGTTTCCTTTTTGGGTGGCATGTTGGCCAAGTATCACTTTTGAACCTTGATTTTGAGGTGGTTCTGCTAGACAATATTTATTCTATTGTATCTCCCAAGTTTCGGCCCTTCTAGGTATGAAACTTTCTTTTATATAGTTCTTTGATATTTCTTCTCTGCAATGCCACAGTTTTGATCAAAATTGGATGTGCCAAGTGGAATTTATGGTAACTTCCCCACAACTTGCTGATTTTTGGCCTTTCCAGGATATCTCACTTGTATAGCATTCTCCGCAAAAAATAATTGATATAAAATTTGGAAACTTGTACCAAAAATACTACAGATTGTCCACGATCCAATGAAACTAGTCCCACTCAATTTGGATACTATAGGAAGAAGTTATGATTGTTTTACCTGGAACACCTTCTTGAGACTAGTCAATAGGACTAGTTAGATACCCTATCTTACACAAGGTGTATCTACAAATTTAAGATGAACTAGAAGCTATAATTTTTACCACAGATACCTTACTAATTTCTATAAATAGCCTTCAAATTTTAGGGTCTGAAACGTTACATAAATTTTTTTATAGAGAAAATTCCGCAATGAATCAGTTCAAGATGATTTCAGAACCCTATCTTGTACAGGATGTATCTCCGAAAGTATAAGGCCTCAGGAGATGAATTTTTAACCCAATGTACATTGATCTGTCTACTAAATATCCTCCAAGACGTTCTTTTTGGAAAATTGTAGAAAAAACATTATAGCTAAAATTGCAAGGTGTCTCAAATGTAGCAGTGAAACCCCAAGACCTTGAGCTCTGATACCATATGTTAAGAACCAAATATCAATATAGCATAGAAAAACCTTAGAAAAAGTATTCAACACCTTGAAAAATAGATAATTTTAGATAATAATCCTCTTCAAGGGGGCAACCTCCTTTTACCCCACTTAAATGTTCAATTACAAGATGATTCAAAATGAAAATGTCTCCTTGGTATATATAGAATACTAGGAGGTATAATTAAAACTAATGGCCTAAAGACGACATAAATAAAATAACATTACTAATATAATATGCCCCAATTAAGGGGTAATGGGCCAATATTAGGGCTTAATAATTCATCATTTGACACTTTTATTTCAGGGCAGTTGGACGGGGAAAGGATAGGTGGTTATAGCCACCTTCTTGTTGTAGCTGGAGAACATAGGGGGTTGTAGCCTCCTTCTGGTTGTATCCATAGAATTAGGAAGTTGGAGTTTCCCTCAGGTTGTAGCCTGAAAAACATAGGGGGTCAGAGCCTCCTTCCAGTTGCAGGTGGAGAACAAAGGATGTTGGTGATTCCTATGAATGCAATTCTTAAAGACATATAAGAAAAATAATTTTGTGGTTTTCTCTCGCATTGGGTTTCCATGTAAAAATATTGGTGTATTGTGTATTTGATCATAAATATAAAGAACACTTACATATTGTGGTTAAAAGGATTAAAAATCTCTATTATTGATTCACCCTCCTCTCAGTAATCCAACAATGATTCGGGAAGGAGAACCGATTGCCCAGACAAATCCAATGAGGGGGGCCCATCCAACCACGTAGCCCAGTAAAAGAATCTACAATCGGGATAAGGGTGGTCATTTTACACTATCAACGTATAAAGATATTTCCTCACATAAGTAAGTGACCCAAAATTCATCAAATTCCAACGATGTTCCTTCATCTACAAACAAACACAATGAGGATCATCCCTTATCAAAGGCACATCTACAACACCACCGAAACATTGAATATGTTAAAATTGCAAAGGGAACTATTTTATATTATTCAAATCCAAATACACAGTTTTCTTGCACATAACTCCCGAAGTTGTTACATTGATAAACAATCCCTAGAAACATGGATGCATGGGAAAAAATGATTCATGTATTCAAGACTATAATAGAAAATTTGGCTGATGGATAACCACCATCTCCAACCACCAAACGTCGATGGAATAAGTGCATCCATGATTTCTTGTCGCTCTATACATAAGCCTCATGATAATTTTGTTTCATATTTCGATGGTCCTCATGAGCTTCCTCTGAAATCACCTTCAAGAAGAACCCACATCATGTATGATATATAAACATTTTTTCATATGGTTTCTATCTGGAGATTGTTGAATTTCTAAAAGTCCAGGATTGCAGTTACCATATTCGCATTGCACTAACATTTCCATATGATATGAAATATAGATGGCGCTTTGTATAGATAACGATGAAATTAGCAGACTATACGATTTGGATGATGAAAATGGGGATGGGAGGTTGAGTGTAAATGAAATGAATCTCTACTTGAAAAGGATCGGAAATGATATTTCACAAGACGAATTGAAAAGCACGTAGTCTAAATGTTTGACTTTTTGGAGTTTTTACGTGCATACTTTTCAATCATTTTATACTGAAACCAATGGAAAATCCATGGAGTGTCATGTTCCTTCTGTGGAACCCGATGCACCTGGGTAGTCACCTGAGTGTGTCGCATCTTAGAGTCTGACCACTACCATTTTGGGAGTCCCTACATTTTTTCCCAGTTGTCTGTGGTGGTCATGCAATGCCTTGGTTGAGTGTGAACTATTGTCATCATATGTTCCTTATTGAGCCTTACTGTTTTCCTCCTTGTGCTGGAATGGAGCTGAAGAAGTAGGTTGTTAGGCCTATGTGCAACACTCTCTCTAGGTGAGAGAGGTGGTTGTGGTTGAAGAAGAAGGTTGTTAGGCCTATGAGGGACTCTCTCCAAATGAGAGAGTGCATGGATGAAGTGAGAACTCCTGAAAGGGGTCCTATAGTTGCCATAGAGCTCAGAGAATTCTGGTTTGGACCATTGTTGAAGCCTAAGGCAAGGGAGGTTTAGCAACCGAAGGACTGTTCAATGTGACAATGAAGGTGTATACTCTTGGGGTGGGACAAGCATGTGGGGAATAAGAGTCTATGAGCAGTGGGCATAAGTGGCTCCTCGGAGAGAATCCATCCTCATAAACTGTGTGTCTTCCTATTGACCTTGCCTAGCCTAGGATTCCCTTGCCCAGTGAAGCTTAGTCCCAGCTCAAGGGTGACCTACTGTTGAGAGTGATGAGCAGTAAGGTCTAAGGCTGGGAGGTTCGTGGAAGGTTTTCACGCAGTTGGTGGTGTTATTCCAGTTAAAAGATAAGTATTAATTATGTATTTAATTTATATGTGATGCATGTCTGTGTCTTTGAAATGCATCATGTATTCCGTTGCAATTATGAATTACTGTTAATTCCATTATTTCTGTATGTTAGCAGTAATCTTGTGATTAATCTGTATTGTTTGGTTAATTTTCATTAAATATTCATGTTATATATATATATATATATATATATATGATATTGTTGTGCGTAGTAGTGTTTTCCAACAATGGAGTTGATGGTCGAGAACATTACAATATGGTATCAGAGCCAAGTTTTCAAGGTTGAGCTTGAATGAGACATGTCAGTGGAAGTTGAAGTGAGAGTTCGGAAGGAGCTGTTGTCGAAATGGACAAAACTCAAGTTCCAACCCAAGGTTTCAAGTAGAAATTGTGTTAAGAGGAACCAATTTCGAACCTTAGAATGTTTCTGAGTGCCAAGGGGTTACTTGGCTATATTACAAATCTCAGGAGGAGTAGTGGTAGAATAAAACCATAGTTGGCATGGCATTTTACCCTAGAGAGAGAGAGCTCAATACTTGGGGTGTGGGAGCCATAGGATCTGTTCAGAAGGAAAGGAAAAACCTTTACGACCGTCAGATCTGGAGAAAGTGCAGAAGGTTTAACCTGGGAAGCCCTTTGGACTTTGCGATGTTGGAGAATATTGATGCAAAGGTATGAGAAAGGCCGAAAACCAGAGCACCGAAGTCCCGAAGGAGATCTACACCATATATTGTAGGAAAAGAGCCTGACCGTTGGATCAAGTAAAGGAGAAGATTGTGATTTTGCATTTCAAGAGAATTAGAGTATGTTAAGGGGAGAAATTTCGAAGTCTAAAGTTCTGAAGAAAAAGTAGGCATTCTGGGGTTAGATGATGTCGCCAAAGGTGACATGGACCTTCCTAGACATGCCACATGATAGCACCTGAGTTGGTGACATCTGTACCATGTGGACTCGGGGTTCGAAATTTTAGAATTCGAATGATAGAAAGGAAGAAAGTGTGAGAACTTTCGAAGTCTCGAAGCTCTGAACTTCCGAAGTCTCGAAGTCCCAAAACTCATACACCTGAAGTTCTATAGTGTGTGTCATCTATTGGATGTTGGGTGGACATGGACTATTGATCCACTCTACTTCATGAGTTTGGTAACTCAGAAATCTGAGAGATCATTGCCGAGTAAGTGCTTATTGATCTAGTGCTTGGTCATGAACCATGGTCGTGTAGGGTTTGGGACGAAGAGAAAAGGGCTAGTGCATGAAAACTTAGTAGAGTAGAGCTCCGAAAGAAGAAATATACGGAGATTCTTGATTGAACGAGAATCATAGAGAATGAAAAATGAATGTTTTCTTGAATCAAATTTGTTTATGAATGTTGTGGGATTTGCTAAGGAATAATGACTTGACAAATTCTAGTTGTCTGCACATTGTGGTTGCATAAGTTTAACGAGTTACAGAACTAAGTAGAGTTTCCACTGAGTGAAAATAAATGGAAGAGGCATGGATTGCTTCCAATTTAGAGAATGAAATAAAAGGGATGGATGTTCATTTGGGATTTTAGGGGTATGTTGACGGGCGAAACAGTCCATCCGTCAACTGGAAGAGTGGAACCGGTCCGGGGTTGTCTAAATAACC
>ML778605.1:295427-312451 GCA_009831015.1 Picea engelmannii | reverse complement strand
ATCAAAACGAAATCAAATTGCAATTGTCGCGAAAATGAAACAAATGTCTTGAAGCTCAATGCGACGATGATTTGTCGTTTAGAAGACAAGAGGTGTAGGCAGCATTTTTCTAGTAATTAAAAAAAATGAGTTGGCTGCCAACAGGGTAGAAATCCAATCGGCATGGAGAAGAGATATATAAGGAAGGGAATATGATGAAAATCATTGAAATATTGCAAAAAGATGCCCAAACTCACCGAGAAGATAGAAAAAATCTCATGAAATATAAGGAACAACAGGGAGAATTCAACTTAAAGTTGATGAAGAGTCTGGAGAGAATAGAAAAGAATTTGGACAAGGAGAGAGACTCAAGCAAAACAGGAACTCACCAGACTTATGAATGAAGAATATCAAGGAGTGTTGGTAGACACCATCATCATTCCCAAGGTCACTCCAAGAGGAGGGCACACAGTAGTTCAAGCCCATCTCCTACCAGAAATCACATGAGATCTGGGGTGGATGAACTGAAGGGTGAAATAAAAAAGATTAATCCTCTTATGTTTGATGGAGAACATAAGAAGGAGGAAGATGTCGAGACATGGTTGCTTGGCATGAGGAAATATTTCCAACTGTGGAATTATTCCTCTCATGCAGAAGGAAGAATTGCGATATATCAACTGAAAGGAAAAGCATACATGTGGTGGGATCATCTTGTGTAGGTACAACACATTAGAGAGAAAGATATCACTTGGAAATAATTCAAGATATATGTCAAGAAGAAATACTTGACTAAAAGATATTATGAAAAAAGGATGAAAGAGTTCTTTGAACTCAAGCTCGGTAGCATGACCATTGATGAGTATGAACGAAGGTTTTTGGAATTACTGAAGTATGTTCCGTTCATCAAGGATGAGATTGTCAATATTCAAAGGTATCTGAGTGGACTGCCACCTTCCATTGGGGACAAGATTCAGTATGATGACCTTAAGACTATGTAAGAAACTATAAGAAGAGAGAAATGCTTATATGAGCAACAAAGAGAGAAGCTTACTTTTCGGAAGGCTTGGGAAGACAAAAAGAAATTCAAGATGGATTAGAGGAAGAAGGGAACTAAGTTACCCTTTTTCAAAAACATTCCTCAAGGACAATCATCTTTTAGAGAGCCCAAGAAGGTTGAAGTGGGTGGGAAAATGCCAAGACCTCCACCTATGGAATGTTGGGGTTGTAAAGGAAACCATAGGTACAGAGATTGCCTCCACATAAATGAAAAAGTGAGAGTTGCCCACAATGTTTAGCAAGATGAAAAAGTGGAGGACATGGGCAGTAGAATACCCAAAATCTACGCAACCCTGGACAACAAGCAAGTAGAATATCAATCACACATGATTGAAGTGGAAGGTATGATTAACAACCAACCATTTACTATTTTAATTGATTCAGGGGATAGCCATAATTATATAGATCCTAGAGTGGTGGAAAGTTTTCAATTGTCGAGAAGAAAACATGAAAATTCTTGGTTAGTGTAGTTGGCAATAGGAACCAAGAGGAAAGTCACTGTGTTAGTTAAGTCCTATCCTGTGGGCATGAATGGACTAAGCACAAAGACTAAATTGAACATTCTTTCTTTAGGTTCTTATGAATTTCTAATTGGGATGGACTGGTTGGACCAACACCATGCCATATTGGACTATCATAATAAGGCATTCACTTTCCTGGATGAGGAAGGAAATCGAAAAATAGTCCAAGGAATTCCTAGAGTTGTTGCTGTCAAAGAAATCTCAACAATGTAGTTGAAGAAGTGCTTTAGGAAAGGCTGCCAATTATTTGCAGCCCACTTGGAGGAAGCACCTGAGGATAAGGTGTCAAAGATCGAATACCATGTGGTACTAAAGGAGTTTGAGGATATATTTCAGGAAGTACCTGGACTACCTCCGAAAAGAGATATTGACTTCTCTCTAAACTTGATTCTTGGAGCAACTCCAATGTCGAAAGCTCCTTCCAGAATGAGTACAACAGAGCTAAAAGAACTGCAATTGCAGATTGAAGAGTTTCTAAAGAAGGGGTATATATTCCCAAGTGTGTTACCTTGGGGTGCCCCAGTCCTATTCATGAAGAAGAAGAATGGGACGCTGAGATTGTGTATCGATTTATGACAATTGAACAAAGTAATTGTAAAGAAAAAATATCCTATGCTGAGGATTGATGACAACTTCGATCAATTGAAGGATGCAAAGATATTTTCGAAGATAGATCTTAGGTCAAGATATCACCAGGTAAGTATAAAGGATGAATAAAATGGCAAGACCTCCTTTAAAACAAGGTATGGTCATTACGATTTCATAGTGGTTCCATTTGGGCTGTCGAACACACTCGTTGTTTTTATGCGCCTGATGAATGGTGTTGAAATAATGTAACTGTGAAGAGCATTCTTATTATTTTATTATTGGATTAAATCCCCATTGTGGATTAATCATGTCATTATTATTATTTTTATTATTAGGTTAATCCCCATTGAGGATTAACCAAGTCAGTAATTGTATAAGGACCAAATCCCCTTTTGCGGATTGGTCATCAGACAATTATAATGTAAATAATAAGAAGTCGGCCCCAGCAGTTATAATAAAAGGGCCAGATTTAATTAAAGGTGGATTTACCCACCCAGTGAGAGAGGTCGGCCCTGCGAAGATGGTGACTCTTCACACGTGCCAGATTAGTATAAATAAGAGGCTAGCACCTCACTTCTAACACACACTTCACTTGCTCATGTTCTTATGAGGCAAGTTGATATTTCAAGTTGGTGAAAGAAGAAGAAGGGTGGCGCATCTCTTGGGGGAGGATTTTCTGTATTGGTTGAGTTATCTCTTAAACTCTTGATAAGCTATTTATGATAAGGAAGTTTTGATGGGTTTTCTTCCCCTAGAGGGTTTCCCAGGATAAATGTTGTGTCTATTGTGGATGTGTATTTCTCAGTGATATTGTTCATAGTATGCTCTTATCTTATGAAATGCAAAGAACTATAATATCAGCATAAAACATTAACAAATGGTGTATGGAGGGACTATCTAAACAAGTTTGTCATAGTCTTCATGGATGAAATTTTGGTGTAGTCCAATTCAGAGGAAGAGAATGAACAACATCTGAGGATGGTGTTGCAAGTGCTAAGAGAGGACCAACTGTATGCCAAGTTGAGAAAGTTCTCGTTTTATTAGGAGTAGATCCATTACTTGGGGCATATTATTTAGAAGGATGGGATATTTGTAGATCCTAAAAATATTGAGGCCATCAGAGAATGGTCAGCACCAAAGAGCATGACGGAAGTCATATCCTTTATGGGTCTAGCTAGTTATTATAGAAGGTTTATCGCAGGGTTCTTGAGGATAGCTCACCCTATCACTTCCTTTCAAAGGAAGGAGAATAAATTTCAGTGGACGGAGGAATGTGAGAGAAGATTCCAATGATTGAAGAAGATGTTAACCAGTGCTCCAATCCCGAGGATTGCAGATCCGAATGAAGACTTTGTAGTGTGAACAGATGCATGCAAAGAAGGACTGGGATCAATCCTCAGTTAGAATGGATTCATAATTTGTTATGAATCCAGAAATTTGAAAGAGCACGAAAGGAACTATGCAACTCATGATTTGGAGTTGGAAAAAATAGTACACACTCTAAAGAAATGGAGGCATTACCTCATGGGAAGGAGGTTCAAACTGAGGACAGACCATAATGGTTTGAAGTATTTGTTTGATCATCCAACATTGAATGTTACGAAAGTAGGTGGTTGGAGTTTCTTTGTGAGTATGACTTTGATATCAAGCATATCAAAGAAAAGGAAAACAAAGTGGTTGATGCACTCAACATGAGAGTGCATGAATTTCATGCTACAACCATTAGCATGTACCGAACAGATATTAAAGGAAGAATTTCAGAGGTTGCAAATACAAATTTTTAGTACATGGATTTGGTAGAAAAGCTATAGCAAGGTAAGATGCCACGGAAAGTGGAGAATTATAAATTAGAAACCGATGGAACACTTCTGTACAATAACATAATTTATGTGCCTAATGTCCAGGACTTGAAACTTATGATTTTGAATGAAATGCATAATGTGCATTATGCTGGGCACCCTAGATATCATAAAATTGTGGTAGAAGTCAAGATCCATTACTTTTGGCCAAGTATGAAGAGATTGCAGAATACATCGCCAGATGTATGGAGTTCTAGAAGGTTAAATCTAAGCATAGGCACCCAACAAGGTTGCTGCAACCTTTACCCATTCCTGAGTGGAAGTGGGAGGTAGTGACAATGGATTTCATCATAGGATTTCCCAGAATAGGCAAGCAACATGATTCAATCATGGTGGTGGTGGATAAGCTTACAAAAGTTACCCATTTTATTCCATTGAAGACTACTCACAAGGAAACTAAATTTGTTGATATTTTTATGTGGAAAATAGAACGATTGCACGGTATTCCCAAGACAATTGTGTCTAATAGGGACCCAAAATTTACCTCAAAGTTGTGGAAGGGGTTATTCAAGGGGTTCAGAAAAAATATGAACTTCAACATTGCTTATCATCTTGACTCTGATGGACAGACAGATAGGGTGAATATAGTAATAGAATACATGCTAAGGATGTATTTGATGGGAAAACCATCTAAATGGGAAGACTACCTACACTTGGTAGAATTCACCTACAATAATGGGTATCGAGAATCATTGAAGATGATCCCATTTGAAGAAATTTATGGAAGAAAGTGAAATACTCCAATAAGCTGGGATAATCTAGGTTATAGAGCAGTGGTTGTGCCAGAGTTGCTCAAAGAAATGGAAGGACAAATGCTAAAAAATAAGCAGAATTTAAAGGTTGCCCAAGACAGGCAAAAATGTTATGTTGATAAAAATAGAACCCACAAAGAGTTTAAAGTGGGAGAACATGTTTTCCTGAAAGTGAAAGCCAATAGAAGTTCCCTGAGGCTGTGAAACTGATCAAAGTTTGCAGCCAAATTTTGTGGGCCATTTGAAATCCTATAAAGGATTGGGCCAGTTGCATATATGCTTGCATTACCTACATCCATGACTGTACATAATGTGTTTCATGTTTAATTGATTAAGAAATATATACCTGATGTTAATAATGTTATCTATTGGAATGTGATTCAGGTGGAGCAAGAAGGTGTCTTGCAAGTGCATCCTATGCGCATATTGGATCGGAAAAGAAAATATCTTTGAAATCAAGCCATAGGTCTTGTAAAGGTCTAGTGGACCTGGTACGGTCTCGAGGATGCAACATGGGAGCATGAGGATGTTATGAAGGTAGAATACCCACATATTTTTGAAGATTTTGAAAATCTTGTTGATGTTGTGTAAAAGTTGCACTGAGGACAGTGCAAAAATAAGGGGAGGGGATTTTTATACTGTTATTGGATAAATCGGTGAATGCGGACATAAATTGATCTCCCTAGATTCATCTGGATATAGAACAAAACAAGATAGGACATGACGCTTTCCCTAAGCTTTAATCATTGAGTTTACTACCAAACAAGAGATGAATGACATACCTATGAATATTGGTTCCTTATATCTTTGTTGTCCCTGCTATGCTCTAGTGCTCTTATGATATTGGATCTGCAATGAAACACAAACCAAACAAAGTGAAAGAAACAATGGTATATTCAATGAAAACTTACACATGTGATAAAATGAGAATGATTTTATGGGAAAGAAACATGCCACTATATTATATTAAGTAAAAGTGGAAGATACAACTAAACAACCTTGATGTTGCAAGGTCCTCTTTCAGTGGCCCTTTTCTCCAACACACACACTTGCTCCAAAATTGTATGAATATGATCCACAATATCTTGATGGTCAAATAGAGACATCAAACATCAATTGAAATAGAGTTCATCAGACAATTCTCAGCCTATTCCTTCAAAAATTCCTTAATTGATCTTGCTTACTTTCTTAACCTTTTCCATGAGAAATCCATCATTATAGAATAGAAGGAGAGATAGTTAAAGAGATTAGGATGATCCCACCAAATCAAAGAATCCAGTGGGATCCCAACCATACAAATTCCACCTCATATTATAGAATATTCACTTCTAGAACCTTCGTGAACTTCGTCCTTTCCTTAGTCTTCAAACACTGTCACACCCTGTCTATAGAGTAGCCTGCGGAAACTCTACAAGCTAAGTTTAGGACAACCTGCAGAAATCAAGAATTTCCACACTGTGTCTTATGTCTATCCTATGACGTCCTTATAAAAACAAGTTTTATAGAGGAGGAAATCAATCACTTTTCTCATGAGAAAGATACTTTTGGGAGCCTGAACACATTCCTGTAGAAACATCACCAGGGTGACAAAAATAAGGTGTAACAGAATGCACCCCAAAGTATGAGGTTGGAACTCATGATAGTAAAAATACTTTGTAAAATTCATGTGTATGTCAGGAACAAGGAGCACACCAATCGAGAACTTGCAAACAACCAAGCATTTATGAAATATTATACCATTTATGAGGTAGGAATTCCCATGCTTAGACTACAAATGATTTAAATCATAAATGTCATTCATGGCCACCAATCATACACCATGGATCCATGTCATCAAGATTCTACATAGACACCAGGAATACACTGTGGATCTATGTTCTAGAAAACTCAAAATTGAACATAGAAACAAGACATACACAGTGGATCTATGTGTCAATACAAATCATAAATACTTTAGTGCAATCTGGACTAAAAATGGTGAGATCCAGGGTCTTCAATCTCGTTGTCCATGAGTACGAATACAACCATGTGATTATAGGTGTTGGAGTCGAACATGTTAGAAACCGCTTGATTACCAATCATTGATGAAAATAGTTAACAAGTGCAAGGGAAATCACCATTGATGTTAATGACTCCCAAGGTACCTCAATATAATCCATCGAATGTGAATAAATGAGTTGAATTCAAACACTCGATGGAATCTCTAGATTAGGGACCAATGATGTGAATCCACTGTCGAAAGTGAAGAAACCTTCCATTGAGGCATGTAGGCTCTAAGGTAACAAACTATTTCTAAGTCTTTCTCCCAGATGATGAGTTGAAGTCGACAGGAAAAGACTCATCACAAGAGGGCCTTGATGTATCCCCCATCAATGGCATGAAATAAGTAACAGATTTAAGGTAGATTAAAGTGTGAGGATGATTTGAAACTGACACAGGGAAGGTCGACATGGTAAGAATTGATAACTACAGATGGTCGACTTGGTAGAAGGCATGTGCAAGGTTGGAATTATCTTGAACATATGAACGAAACGAAAAATGGTCTTGGTAGCATTGACTTAGAGACGACCCAAGATAGGAACTTGAGGAATGCCAGACGAGAGACAAATGGATTTCCCAACCTGGATATAATGATAAAGAGGGTGTCATGTTCAAGAGAGACTATTACTGCCACTAACACAAATACAAAGACACATTTCTTTCCCAAATATTCCCCCACCATTTCTGGCGAGTACCTCTTTATTTTTACGCAAGCTTGAGGAGGATAACATATTCTTGTTGATGTAAGTTCATCCTTTGGATGAGTCCCTTAGAGTATGTTTAACAAACCCTAAGAAGGAGTGGTTCGGCCTCATATGGGTCTTTTGATGTTTGTTTAATGAGTCCAAAGAGAGAAAACTCAGGGGTTTTTCATGTTTAGAGAGTCTGAAAAACAATTAAAGAGGAATCTCTCAGTTCATTTTTCATAAATTAGTTTAATGAGACCGAAAAAGTGATAAACTATCGCCCATCAAACATTTTCTTCAAATACTTTTATGAGTGTGAAAAAAACAAGGTTGCTCGGCAATATTTTTGTTTTTATGGAGTGTGAAAATAGCTTAAAGGATACTCCATGAGTTTCACTTTTCGTGTTACCATGATGAGTATGAAAGGCAAAAAAAGTATACTCGGTTGTGTTCTTTTTGATTTACAAGCATGGGAATGAACAAATATTGAGCTCGATCTTTTTTCTGAAAAATCTAAAATGTATTTGTACCTATTGTTGTAATAGATATCAAAATCGACTATGCTGCCCAAGGTACAAATTGGTTCTCATTCATTTACATTCGATCATGTATGTGGCAACCATGGGTCTCCTTCATAAGCCATTTTTGAAGAATGTGTTGCTCCACTTGTTGATGGTTTGTTCCATGGCTACAATGCTATGGTTCTTGCATATGGACAGACTGGTTCTGGTAAGACATATACCATTGAGAGAGAAATGTTCCAAGAAGGGGCCTGTTTTTGAGATTGGTCACTTCATTTATTATTAGACTTTGGCATTGCTTGGAAAATAATTCTTATAAATTCCTTTGGATAAGCTGCTGCGCTATGAAGTGTGTTTCTATCACATCAAATTCACCTGCATTATATAAGTATTCCTGCATTATATAAGAGGTCCATTTACTCCTAGAAGTGAATATGCAGAGAGTTGTTTTGAGGGTTATTATGCCTTTCCTAACTACATGGCTAATACATAATCTTCAAAAGTTAAGGTTCATTCTCATAGTGCTCCTAAGCAAAGGCCATATTCTTATGAAAGGAATGCAGTTTCATCTAGGAGGAGGATGTCTTTGCAAGGAGTAGTGGATGACAGGTCAAGCTTCACCAGTGAAAGGATGCAAATGTCATATTCTTAGGTCCCCTCAGTTCAAAAAGCCTATCAGTATGTTGGTCCAGTTATGCTAGACAGATTGAGAATGTCACTCATGGATGGTCAATTTGAGACGGTTTCCACAACAAATGGTTACTACTAAATTCTTAAAAGTATGTTGAGAATTGTCTAAGCATCTCTAATTGATGTCATTACACATCACGTCTCCACATAAGACATACAAAGGCTGTTATTGGTTGCTTTGATTATTTCCTCTTCTATTTCTCTTACTGGGGGTGTGTGAATGTAGTAGAGGACACAAGGTAGTCCCTTATAAAGTTTGTGCAATATAACAACTAGTCCTTTGATTATTGGGGCAATTCTATTGTGGAAGTTATATGAGACACAGGATTATCTTGTGTTGTCGAGAGCATATGAGAGTATAACACATAATCATGGATTACAGAAGCATAGTTGATGCGGCAATTGAATGATGGCCCAAAGTTTGGGTATACATATTGTCTCGCTTTCTTTTACCTGCACTGATTTGCTTTTTCAGAGATCTGGAGTGTTGTCACAGCAGGGCGTCAGTTTCTTGAAAAGGATGGGCTTCCAACATTTCCCATGAGTAAGACGATGAATTTTCTCCTAAAGGAGAGGGAATTCAGAATTGGTCGTGGAATCAGGTAGTTCCAATGGTTAGAGTTGCTATCGACTGGTTGAAATTTAGAGAAAGTCCGTTCCTTTTGAAAACATTATGGATGATGGATGAACACGACAAAAATACTCTTAAGCAAGATTCTTGTAGGGAAATCTCATTGGGCGTGATACCAACTATTCTACATGCCTTTCAAGTATATTTGAAAAGATTCTACCACTCAAAGACATAGGTTTTTGTTCAAGCGATAAAGAACAGTCTTCTGAAAAATGGCTACCTAAATTTGTTCTCGGCAGCAATGGTCGCTGGTACGAATCAGAGACCTGACCTATTTGGTTGTGCACTGGATCATGTGGGCATTATGGACGTGTTGCATTTCCATTGGCCACACGTGGACTACCAATTATGGCTCTTGCAGATAAGTCAGAGAGATTCCCCTGACAGGACTAACAATGGCGGCAAGAAGCATTTCTGTTTAAGTGGCAGGGCTACAGTGTAGAGGAATCATTCTCAACAAATACGTTACTCTCAATAATTTATTTCCTCTGTCTACACAGTGAAGGTGGCAATGGACCCCTGGATCAAATTACTTCATATGCAGACAACAAAAGGCACCACCAGAGAGTGTCCCACTCAGATGGCCCGAGGTTTGTAAATCAGTGCAGGTAGAAGAAGAATTGAAGGGTCATGTGCCTACAAGCACCCACCGTGCTTCTGCTAAAATTTTACTGCCCTCTAATTTGACTAGAATATCGTCAGCGTCCCCCAAAGAAAACGGGGGCTATTTCAGCTAGAATCTCTCTCATTTACATAGACAATCGATTGAATTCTTCGAGGGTTCTTTGCAGGGAGAAAATATGAATGACTACGATGGAGATCAGTGCGAGTATGACTACGAGGATGAGGATATATTGGAATTGGCTAGTGGCACGAGCTATGAGTGGGTTGACCTGTTGTCTGTTGTGATAGAAATGCGATGGGTTTTGTTGTTTTTTCTGATAAAGAGGTCTGAGATATGTGTATGAAATTTTTTCTTGCAGGGCGGGACACTACTTCTGCTGCGCTCTCCTGGTTCTTTTGGCTTCTCATCCAACACCCAGATGTAGAAGAGAAGATATTGTCACAAATCCAGTGGATCTTGGATCGATCACGATCAGATCATAATCTCCAGAAAGACTTATTTACCAACTTTAGGGATAAAGATATTAAAGAGATGCACTATTTGCATGCAGCACTGTTAGAAACACTAAGGCTGTACCCGTCCATTCTGCTCAACTTTAAAGAGGTGGCCGAAGATGGACTGGTATTGCCCAGCGAGAGATGTTTGAAGAAGGGAACTATCATGCTCAAGGCCATTTATTCCATGGGAAGAATGGAGAAGATATGGGGAAAGGATTGCAGGGACTTCAGGCTCAAGAGATGGCTCAAGGATGGAGTGTTTGCACCGAAAGATAGTTATAAATATCCATTTTTCAATGCAGGACCAAGAGTGTGTCTAGGGAAGGATTTTGCTTATTTGCAGATGAAATGGGTGGCATCTTCTCTTCTTTACCGATATCATCTCAAACTGGTAGACGAGGATGCCGTTGCTACGCCAAAGTTGGGACCTAGTCTCTTCATCAAGAATGGGTTGCGAGTGACTGTCCATCCAGAATCTGAATAGCCACACTAGAGTGTAAGATGAGGGACAATGAACATTAATTTGGAAAAATATGTTCTAGGTTAAAGCAACGTATTCTATTGCATGTTTGTTTTCATTACAATAACCAAGGTGGAAAATGTGTTAATTACTTATCCTGCCAGGGTTTCCAGAAAATGGGGCATTGGAACTCTCTTATAAGTCGAACTCTCTCTATATATATTGCACCATATAATGGTAGAGAGACTGTAGAGTGTGTGCGAGAGTAGTGAGAGCTATTGAATGGAATATTTGGTTTAGTTAGCTTTGGAACTGTTTTACAATCTAGGCCTCACGATGAAATAAGGGGAAGAGACAGGAATGGCAGTTGCCCCCAACTGAAGAAGACCTCATCATCAAAGAACACTGCCAAGACATTGATGATACATATACCGGTGATTTCTTAGCACTCATCAGATTTTCTGGTTCAGTGTCACATTTTAGTAAAGCAGTACAGGTTGATCCGGTGGCAACCTCTTTGAATTCTACTGATTTCTTCTTGTCGCAATCCAGATCATAATTTTTATTTGGCATGGGAACTCCATGTTCATTGGAGCAACAACAACTAGCAACCAGATTTGCAGACTTTCTGAGACCTGGTGTTAATTTAAAGCATGCAAAAGAAGGGACAAAAACAACAACTTTTTGGTATGCATTAGGGGTAAAGCTGCACCAAGTTCAAGAAAAGGCATCGATATTAAAGAGATAGAGATAAGTGCAGATGAAGAGGAAATCGATTTACATCCATTAGAGCTTTCTATTAATTCATTTCCTCTATACTTGAACGAGTTTTTTGCCAGCTCACACCAATGTTTGTAACTTCAGAACATCTGTCAATCGCAGAGTGCCAGGAAGACGAACCGGTTCATATTTCCAGGAACACTAAGAGTTTTGTTTAGATTTTTTCTCTTTTAAAAGAATGATGTATGTAACACCAAAAAACAGGGGGGGCGCATAGGCGCAACACTGGGAAAACCTCTGTGAAGAGGGGTTCCATTGTATGGCTGAGTTATTTTGTAAACCAAAATGAGATAATAAAGATGATTTTTTGCTTTAGACTGTGAGATTCATCACGGTCGATTCCTTCAACATGTTTTCCTCTTTTTTCAACTGTGTTAAATGTGTTTGGAATTTGTTTGGTATGCTCCTTACTCACAGTTGATGTCTTATCATTTTCATAATGTTTTTCTTCCTTATTCCGTCACAACTGCATCTCATTTTAGTTTCTTCTAACCGATGTGCTTCGTTATACTTTAGTAGGACCACTACTATAATGAATGGATTTGGGTTTTCTGTAATTGTTTGATGTCTTTCCTCTACACCAGCTATCAGTGGGTGTAAGACCAACCTACTCTTTCAGGATTCTGCATATATCCTTTGCTACATCGGCCTTTCCTTTTTCTTTCCGCTACCGTGTCATGACAATCAAAGCGCTGAAAGATAGACTTACTTTGCCTCAATTTATGCAAGTATTTGATCTCTGCTATTGTCTCCTTTCTTCAAGTTTTCATTTGACTCCATGCCCAATGGACCATTTCCCTGGTTTAACCCCTAAACTCCAAAATCCCAAGACCATCATTGACCCATAAATCTGCCCACCATTTTCACGCTTACTTCAATTTATTTTGTGACATTTTTCCAGAGATCCTTCTCGGGTTGGGGGAGGGCATCCTTCCAATCCGAAGTGGTTTGAGGTTGCCTCGGGATTGATTTGCTGCAACCAATTTCATTTCTGAGTGTCAACATTTTGGGGTCATTGCCGGGGATTTTCGAAGTTGATATCTATCCATGGGATAACGACATTGTCATAGTCCTAAGGCCTGGTTGAGTAGTCGGTCATAGGCAAACATTGGTTGCACATGCTCTGGCGACTCCATTAAAAGTTTCTGATGGTGATTTCACTGGCAGGAGAACTCAGAATTACATCTTTCACGCTAGGTTGCCCAACAAATGGAGGCACCTGGTCTATTGTTCTTGGCACTTTACGAGAAAGAACCATCCCTAGTTGGAGCCGATGTTGTAACAGATATCAAAATTGACTATGCTGCCCAAGGTACAAATTGGTTCTCATACATTCGATCATGTATGTGGAAGCCATGGGTCTCCTTCATAAGCCATTTTTGAAGAATGTGTTGCTCCACTTGTTGATGGTTTGCTCCATGGCTACAATGCTACGGTTCTTGCATATGGACAGACTGGTTCTGGTAAGACATATACCATTGAGAGAGAAATGTTCCAAGAAGGGGCCTGTTTTTGAGATTGGTCACTTCATTTATTATTAGACTTTGGCATTGCTTGGAAAATACTTCTTATAAATTCCTTTGGATAAGTTGTTGCGCTATGAAGTGTGTTTCTATCGCATCAAATTCACCTGCATTATATAAGTATTCCCACATTATATAAGAGGTCCATTTACTCCTAGAAGTGAATATGCAGAGAGTTGTTTTGAAGATTATTCTGCCTTTCCTAACTACATGGCTAATACAAAATCTTCAAAAGCTAAGGTTCGTTCTCATAGTGCTCCTAAGCAAAGGCCAGATTCTTATGAAAGGAATGCAGTGTCATCTAGGAGGAGGATGTCTTTGCAAGGAGCAGTGGATGATAGGTCAAGATTCACCAGTGCAAGGATGCAAAGGTCATCTTCTCGGGTCCCCATAGTTTGCAAAGGCTATCAGTATGTTGGTCTAGTTATGCTAGACAGATTGAGAATGTCACTCATGGATGGTCAATTTGAGACGGTTTCCACAACAAATGGTTACTACTAAATTCTTAAAAGTATGTTGAGAATTGTCTAAGCATCTCTAATTGATGTCATTACATATCACGTCTCCACATAAGGCATACGAAGGTTGTTATTGACTGTTTTGATTATTTCCTCTTCTATTTCTCTTACTGGGGGTGTGTGAATGTAGTAGAGGACAAAAGGTAGTCCCTTATAAAGTTTGCGCAATATAACAACTGGTCCTTTGATTATTGGGGCAATTGTGTTGTGGAAGTTATATGAGACATAGGATTATCTCGTGTTGTCGAGAGCATATGAGAGTATAGCACATAATCATGGGTTACAGAAGCATAGTTGATGCGGCAATTGAATGATGGCCCAAAGTTTGGGTATATAGATTGTCTCGCTTTCTTTTCCCTGCATTGATTTTCTTTTTCAGAGATTTGGAGTGTTGTCACAACAGGGTGTCAGTTTCTTGAAAAGGATGGGCTTCCAGCATTTCCCATGAGTAAGACGATGAATTTTCTCCTAAAGGTGAGGGCATTCAGAATTGGTTGTGGAATTAGGTAGTTCCAACGGTTAGAGTTGCTATCGACTGGTTGAAATTTAAAGAAATTCCATTCCTTTTGAAAACATTATGGCTGACGGATGAACATGACAAAAATACTCTTAAGCAGGATTCTTGTAGGGAAAGCTCATTGGGCGTGATACCAATTGTTCTACATGCCTTTTCAAGTATATTTGAAAAGATTCTACCACTCGAAGACATAGGTTTTTTTTCGAGCGATAAAGAACAGTCTTCTGAAAAATGGCTACCTAAATTTTTTGCCGACAGCAATGGTGGCTGGTACGAATCAAAGACCTGACCTATTTGGTTGCACACTGGCTCATGTGGGCATTATGGACATGTTGCATTTCCATTGGCCACACATGGACTACCAATTATGGCTCTTGCAGATAAGTCAGAGAGATTCCCCTGAGAGGACTGACAATGCCAGTAAGAAGTGTTTCTATTTAAGCGGCGGGGCTATAGTGCAGAGGAATCATGCTCAACGAATACGTTACTCTCAATAATTTATTTCCTATGGATACATAGTGAAGGTGGCAATGGACCCCTGGATCAAATTACTTCATACGCAAACAACACAAAGCACCACCAGAGAGTGTCCCACTCAGATGGCCCGAGGTTCATAAATCAATGCAGGTAGAAGAAGAATTGAAGGGTCATGTGCCTACAAGCACCCACCGTGCTTCTGCTACAATTTTACTGCCCTCTAATTCGACTAGAATATCGTCAGCATCCCCCAAAGAAAATGGGGGCTATTTCAGCTGGAATCTCTCTCATTTATATAGACAATCGATTGAAGTCTTTGAGGGTTCTCTGCAGGGAGAAAATATGAATGACTACGATGGAGATCATTGTGAGTATGACTACGAGGATGAGGATATATTGGAATTGGCTAGTGGCACGAGCTGTGAGCAGGTTGACCTGTTGTCTATTGTGATGGAAACGTGAGGGGCATGGTGTTTTTTCTGATAAAGAGGTCCGAGATATGTGTATGAACTTCATTCTTGCAGGGTGGGACACTACTTCTGCTACGCTCTCCTGGTTCTTTTGGCTTCTCATCCAACATCCAGATGTAGAAGAGAAGATATTGTCACAAATCCAATGGATCTTGGATCGATCACGATCAGATCATAATCCCTAGAAAGACTTATTTACCAACTTTAGGGCTCAAGATATTAAAGAGATGCACTATTTGCATGCAGCACTATCAGAAACGCTAAGGCTGTACCCGTCCATTCCGCTCAACTTTAAAGAGGTGGAGGAAGATGGAATGGTATTGCCCGACGGGAGACGTTTGAAGAAGGGAACTATCATGCTCAAGGCCATTTATTCCATGGGAAGAATGGAGAAGATATGGGGAAAGGATTGCAGGGACTTCAGGCCCGAGAGATGGCTCAAGGATGGAGTGTTTGCATCAGAAGATAGTTATAAATATCCATTTTTCAATGCTGGACCAAGAGTGTGTCTAGGGAAGGATTTTTCTTATTTACAGATGAAATGGGTGGCAACTTCTCTTCTTTACCGATATCATCTCAAACTGGTAGACGAGGATGTCGTTGTTGTGCCAAAGTTGGGACCTAGTCTCTTCATTAAGAATGGGTTGCGAGTGACTGTCCATCCATGATCTGAATAGCCACACTAGAGTGCAAGACGAGGGACAATGAACATTAATTTGGAAAAATATGTTCTAGGTTAAAGCAAAGTATTCTATTGCACGTTTGTTTTCATTACAGTAACCAAGGTGGAAAATGTGTTAAGTACTTATCCTGCCAGGGTTTCCAGAAAATGGGGCATTGGAACTCTCTTGTAAGTCGAACTCTCTCTATATATATTGCACCATATAATGGTAGAGAGGTTGTAGAGTGTGTGTGAGAGGAGTGAGAGCTATTGAATGGAATATTTGGTTCAGTTAGCTTTGGAACTGTTTGACAATATGGGCCTCACGATGAAATAAGGGGAAGAGACGGGAATGGTAGTTGCCCCCAACCAAAGAAGACCTCATCATCAAATAACACTACCAAGACATTGATGATACATATACTGGTGATTGCTTAGCACTCATCAGATTTTCTGGTTCAGTGTCACATTTTAGTAAAGCAGTACAAGTTGATCCGGTGGCAACCTCTTTGAATTCTACTGATTGCTTCTTGTCGCAATCTAGATCATCATTTTTTATTTGGCATGGGAACTCCATGTTCATTGGAGCAATAACAACTAGCAACCAGATTTGCAGACTTTCTGAGACCTGGTGTTAATTTAAAGCATGCAAAATAAGGGATAGAAACAACAGCTTTATGGTATGCATTGGGGGTAAAGATGCACCAAGTTTAGGCAAAGGCATCGATATTAAAGAGATAGAGATAAGTGCAGATGAAGAGGAAATTGATTTACATCCATTAGAGCTTTCTATTAATTCATTTCCTCTATACTTGAACGAGTTTTTTTCCAGCGCACACCAATTTTTGTAACTGCAGAACATCTGTCAGTCGTAGAGTGCCAGGAAGAAGAACCAGTTCATATTTCTAGGAGCACTAAGAGTTTTGTTTAGATTTTTTCTCTTTTAAAATAATGATGTATGTAACACCAAAAAACTGGGGGGGCGCATGGGCGCAACGCTAGGAAAACCTCTGTGAAGAGGGGTTCCATTTGTTTGACAACACAGGTATTCCAACAGAGGACGAACACCTTCAGTAACCACTCACATAACCAGATCAAAGATCAACACACCGATGTTTTCATGTGGTAAAACCCCTACGGGGAAACATCCACGGCCCCAGCCAACGCGGCCAC
>ML778605.1:270557-289971 GCA_009831015.1 Picea engelmannii | reverse complement strand
GTCGGGAACATATCGTGACCGTCGGATTTCCTAACTACAAATGCATACTAATGCATACTAAAGAAACACACTTTTACCTAACGACATATTAGACCAAGTAGATCTTAACTAACTCCTAAGTGTCTAAATATCCTAACACCATTGTATGGTTCAGTTATTTTGTAAACTAGAATGAGATAATAAAGATGATTTTTTGCTTCAGACTGTGAGATTCATCACGGTCGATTCCTTCAACATGTTTTCTTCTTTTTTCAGCTGTGTTAAATGTGTTTGGAATTTTTTTGGTATGCTCCTTACTCACATTTGATGTGTTATCATTTTCATAATGTTTTTCTTCCTTATTCCGTCACAACTGCGTCTCATTTCAGTTTCTTCTAACCGATGTGCTTCGTTATACTTTAGTACGACCACTACTATAATGAATGGATTTGGGTTTTCTGTAATTGTTTGATGTCTTTCCTCTGCACCAGCTATCAACGGGTGTAAGACCAGCCTACGCTTTCAGGATTCTGCATATATCCTTTGCTACATCGGCCTTTCCTTTTTCTTTCCGCTACCGCGTCATGACAATCAAAGCACTGAAAGATAGACTTACTTTGCCTCACTTTCTGCAAGTATTTGATCTCTTCTATTGTCTCCTTTCTTCAAGTTTTCATTTGACTCCATGCCCAATGGACCATTTCCCTGGTTTAACCCCTAAACTCCAAAAATCCAAGACCATCATTCACCCATAAATCAGCCCACCATTTTCACTCTTACTTCAATTTATTTTGTGACATTTTTCGAGAGATCCCTCTCAGGTTGGGGGAGGGAAGCCTTCCAATCCAAAGTGGTTCAAGGTTTCCTCGGGATTGATTTGTTGCAACCCATTTCAGTTCTAAGTGTCAACACCTATGACAAATGTAAAAAACAAATTAAGAAAAGTATCTATATCTCATCGTTCAGGCTCCAAGATCATTCATCTGCGAAAAAATTACAACACTCACAATACCATAAGAACATTAGGTTTGAGATAAAATGAATAAAATAATATAAAATATCAATAAAAAATTAAAAAGTGAATAAATATAGGTGAAAACTCTTTTTTACCTCAAACTTCCTCTGTTGATTGCAGGAGGCACGAGCAACCATTCAACAAATGTGTTTCACTAAAGAGGTAATCTTCCTATCCTCTTTCTTTTCCATGGATCAATTTTCTTTTTCACTGGTTAAAAAATAGTTTTTGGGTTGGATTTTAGGCTGGTAGGTGTGCATAGGGGTTGCCGCAGGTGGTGTATATTGAGACCTGTGGAAACCATAGGTTTCTGTAGGAGGCCATTGGTTCACCTGCAAAAGTTTCGCACTGCATATAAAACCCCACTTGTGGCAAGCGAAACTCAAAATTTCTTTATGTGCATTTAACCATTAAAAATTTCCAAGGAAGTGAAATAAAGGTGTTGACTCCTCCCTATGGTTCCCATGTAGGTTTTTGACTTTCAAAATGTTGGAGTGGAGGGAGAGGGAACATGAGGATGATGATTACATCGTTGGGAATGACCTAGACATAGTTAATGCCCTCCAACACTGCGAGATCCTGAAGTTCTTCAAGATCCATGGCATGAGGGCCCAACTGAGGTTGCTTGAGTACTTAGTCCACATGTGGGATGTGGATTAATAGGGTTTTCATGTGGTAGCCCACATACTCTCTCTAGATATCGAAGATATATATTTTTTGACAAGATTATCACGTTGTGGATCCCATGTGACCTTGATAGGCGACATAGGTGGCGGTTTACCAATGAGTGAGTATGTCTGTCGGTATTGTGATGCCGATGTCAAGAGATGTAAGGGAAAATTTTCCATTAGGGTTGTCCAGGATTTACCCCTACGGAATATCTTGTTCACTATCTCACTTATAGCGAGGAGTGCATCTCCTTACATGTCACTTCATAGTTACTTCCAATATGCAGTGGAGTGCATGGAGCCCTAGGTATTTAACTGGTGTGAAGGGGTTCTTCACAGTATGAAGAAACAACTGACAAATTACAAGAAAGGTGACATGAAGCAATTTGGGTACAGATCCATTTTAATTTCCTTCTTCCTCTAGAGGGTTCCTCATTTGCACTTACAGGTAGAGGGGGGCCTGTGCACATTTTTTTGTTTTTATAATGTTTTTGTAAATTTTGAAATATGAAATGTTTTTATGTTTTTAATTCGATGACTAATGAAAATATATTTTGAAAACATAGATGTAGGACCACACCGGCCTCCAAGTACATCCCCCATCTAGATATGAGGGGAAGCAATTGAGGTAGGAGGATGGGATGTCAGTGATTACGAGGAAATCAAGTAGAACCTAAAGGGGTTGACAACGGATGTCCCGGATATCTCTATCGATGAGATCCCGAGACGATATTAGTGCCATACTGTAGACATATCCGGTTCTCTTAGTTGACTACTCCGTAGGGTGGCACGGGAAATTGTGTGTTATCATGAGCAGCATCCTCGATGTTATTTTGTATATGAATCTATGTGCTTCTCATTTTGATATTTTGGTCTTTGGACAAAAAACTTTTTTGTAAATTTTTTTATCATTATATATACGTGAGGCTTCTACTGGCTTACTTGCTTTATATACAAAATATGATTGGATTTATAAATGTCTCAAATGCATGTCTAACACATAATTAGCTAATGCATATGTTAATGTATTAGACATACAGGAATGTGTTGATATTGAATATAGTCAAAATGACATTCCAAGATGAGAATTCGTAAATATACCCTTAATAAAGTATAACTTTAGATACCATAGACATTACTCAACTATAGTACTACTAACTATGAATCAAGTCGTACAACAAGATGATGTATTCCAAGTGAAACAATGTCAGTCAACAATTTGATGACTGCACTATACTCCACTATATTGTTAGTTGCACAACTGAGGAAAACAAAATGTAGACTGATTAATTCATTCGTGGGTGTGTAGATTGCCAAAGCAACAGATGCTAGGTTTTGAGTACTACAACTAGTGCCATCGGTGAAGAAAATGTGGGGTAGAGAATACACTAACATCTGGAAACCAAGCACAATGCAAGGTAAGCAGTTGGGGGTCGAAACCAAATAATGAAAAATCACACGAAAAGTAGCACAGAAGAGTACGATACAATAAAATACAAGAACCCATGCAAAGACAATCTAAGCATAATACTTCTTCAAGTAAATCCCATTTTCGGGTTCACTCAAAGGAATTCCATCGTAATCCACTAATTCATAGGATCCATTCTCCAACACTCGTTTGACAATATAAGGGCCTCACCACATAGCCTCAAATTTTTCGGCCCCTAGTAAATCACGATATTGTTTGTAGAGGAGAACTAGATCACCTTCAGAGAAAACATGTGGCTTTACATGCTTGTCATATTGGGCTTTGACGCATTTTTTATGAGCTTCAATAACCAAGGTGGCATCACGATGGGTTTCATCTAATTGCATTAGGTACAATAGATGTTCATCTTCAATAGAAGTGTTGGGAAGAAGTTCAACGGCTAGCTTCAAAGATGGTATCTCACATTCAATTGGAAATACAGATTCGACACCATACACTAATTGGAAAGGCGTAAATCACGTGGCAGACTTCACGGATGTACGATAGGCCCATAATGCTGAGAACAACATCGTGTGCCAACTTGTCTTGTGAATTCCTATTATCCATTGAAACATAGTGATACTTTGTTTATCACTTCAACCTGGCCATTGGCCTGTGGATAATAGGGGGTTGAGTTTTCATGCCGAAGACCCAACTTTTCAGTAAGCTTGGACATCATGAAATTTTGAAAATGGATATTGTGATCAATGAAGATAGCTTGCGGGATTCCAAATCGAGTGATGATATGATTGAATATGAACATGGTTGCATTTTTTCCTGTATTATCAAATGTAGGCATCGTCTCGACCCATTTAGTGAAATACTCCATGGATACGATGATGTATCCATGCCCCCCAGCCGAGTGAGGGTGACATGTCATGAAGTCAATACCCCATTTTGCAAAAGGACCAACGAAAACTACAATGTGTAAAGGAGCGGGATGATATCTTATCTTGTTATTATACGTTTGACAAGCATGGCACTTTTGGACATCAATAATACAGTCTTTAAACAAACAAGGCCAAAAGTAACCTGCTCGTAAGATCTTTTGGGGAGTGGCATACCCATACATATGACCACCACATGCTCCAGAGTGGCAGTCATTCAAATATTTCTCAGCCTCATCGTAGGTGAGACATCATCGAAAAATTGATTCAACACCACAATGATAAAGAGTGTCACTGAGAATTATGTATTGACGGGCTTGATACCATATATGACGACGGTCTGTACTAGAAATGTCAGGCCAGAAAGTTTGATTCTAAAGATAAATGATGATATCTTTGTACCAAACATCATTAGAACTGATCAGAAAAAGGGATTCATCAGGTAAGGAATCCTCTTCCACATTTGTTGTATCAGTTGAGGGAAGGTCACATATCATTTCTACAAATGCCAAATATTTCTTAGACTTAGCGTGTTCAAACTCTAAGTCAAAATCCTGGAGGTTCACTATCCATTTGGAGCACTTTCCCCCTAGAAATTGGCACGTAAGGATATGTTGCATAGGGTTTCAATTGGAAATGATAGTGGTCTTATGTAATAAGATATAATGACAAAAACATTGGACACCCTGAACAGCTGCCAAGGACATTTTCTCCACATGTAGGTATTTGGCTTTGGTAGTCATGAAACTTTGACTCAAATAAAAAATTCCATGTTCATCGTGGGATTCATCTTCTTGGACTAAAATCATGGCAATGGTAGAGTTCGAAGCGTCGAGGTAAAGGAAATAGTCTCGAGTATAATAGGGTGGGAAAAGAAGTGGTTTAAGGGTTAGGGCGAGTTTTAAAGCTTCAAAGGATTTATTGGTAGTATCGTCCCATACAAACTCATAACCTTTCTTCAACAGTCGAATAAAACCTTGTGTTAACGCGGTGTAATTTGGGATGAATCAACGCAAAAAAATTGCCTTGCCTTGCAAACTTTGAGGCTAGCATAGTGTGGAAGGAGGAGGTAGATTAAGGATAGCCTCAACCTTCAAAGGGTCTACCCTAATTCCAAGAAGTGACACATTAAAACCTAGAATTTGATCAGGATCCACACAGAAAACACATTTGTGTGGGTTCAAACATATACGATAGTAATGACAACTAAGGAAAATGGCTTGGAAATGGGCCAGGTGATCCTGGAGACGCATGGAATGCGTCGGTAGATCATTGAGATATGACTATACTATGTTCTTAATATCGTTAAAAGCATAAGACATGGTGCGTTGAAAAGTCTCACCAGCGTTCTTCAAACCAAAAGGCAATTTTCAGTAGGCAAAGGTACCCCAAGGAAAAATGAAAGCAGTCTTGTGTTGATCCACATGCAAAATATTAATCTGATTATAGCTGGAGAAACCATCCATTAAGGAGAATATTTCACTCCTAACACAATCGTTGACGATATGGTCAATGAAGGGGGTTGGATAATTGTCCTTAGGACAAGCTTTATTGATATCCCTATAATCTACACATACATGGATCATGCCTTGTTTTTTATTTACCGGAACAATATTGGAGACCCAATCGGTTAAAGCCATAGGATAGATAAAGCCAACTTTAAGAATGTTTTAGACTTCGAGCTTGATAGTAGCAAATTTACAAGGGTGGACTGGGAGAAGTATTTTCCAAACAGGTTTAGTGTCCGGGTAGGTCTTCATTTCATGCACAACGATATTGAGGTCAATTCTTGACATTTCTTCATAGCTCCAAGCGAAAACATAACAAAATTCTTGAAAAATGTCTTTATAAGTGACGACCTCATCAACGGAACATGAGGCTCCGATGTGAACATTTTCAACGATTCCAAGTTTAATGGATATGTTAAGAGGAACAGTGGGTAAGATATTACTTAGGTTCCCTTCATAAAGCACATCATGTGTTGACTCGGGAACATAGGAAGTGACAACAATGGTCGAAAGAGTCAAAATCCATTGGTAACTATCTATGGCATGCTTCTCTAGGAAGAGAATGGAACGATGATGTCCATCATCCCATGGGGTGTCGTTCATGGACATAACTGACATGATCATCTCATCCGTAGGAAATATAACATGAAATGGATCGAGAGATGAATCACCAAGAGAAGGAGTAGAAGGGGTTGTCAATTGAATGGCTTGATAAGTGGATTCAACTGGACTTAAAGGCATTTGTTCGCCATAATGAAGAGAATCACCAGGATTAGGTACTATCCACGGGTCATGAGACGTGGGGGTTTTGTGGACAGAGGTGGAAATCATGTTGAATGAGGTGAAAAAAGGAGGTGGAACATCGGGTGGTGGTATGGGGAAGGTGCCCATCAAAGTGGAATATTTAAGGAGACCCACAATGACATTATCATACCTAGGAGGTGCCTTTGAGATAAAGGGTACGTTGCTAGTACGAGAATCGGAATTGAAAAACGCCATTTGGTCAACTGTAACAAATTTTCCTTGATGTGGGTAACGTAACACATGGAAAAGGGTCGACACAATGACATGCATGGAATCAATCCATCTACGGACGAGTAAGAGGTTATAGTCAAGAGGTGCATCAAATACCTCAACCTCGACATTCACCAATTTGCCTTCCAACGTAATAGACAACGAAGGAAGAACATTGTAGGGTTTAAAACCAGAACCATTGAAATCCTTAAAAGTATTGTGTGATTCAGTGAAGGGAGGAGAGCCAATGGATTTCTAGCAAGTAACTAACATAACACACATTGAGGCACCCTTGTCAATAATGGTTCTACAGATGTTCTTTTTCTCAACAACAATTTGAATCTGAAATGCTAACTGAGGAGGTAGCCTTGGAATGTGATCTTCCAAGTCAAATATTATCAAATTTGTATCTGTGGGATCAATTCCACCAATGGCCTTTAACAGTGCCTTCCATTGAGCGGGACAACTTTGAAGGACTTCGAGAGCTGACATCGCAGAGGGTGCTTGAGAAAGGTCGTCTACAATGTTGTAGTTTTGAGTAGCATGCGCATGTGGATTGAAGGCAGACTTCCAAACAATGCCCTTTGGGGGAGGGAGGAGAACTTTATTGGGACCCGGTTGTTCGAGATGAAGAGGACCGTTGGGAGGTGAAGTTGAAGGAAGTGGTTGAACCAACGAAGGTGGTAAATTGTCAACTTTCTTCTTTGAAGGAGAATAATCTTTGGCTTGAGTTGTGATTGCAATGTCGTTCTTGGTAGAATTACCAGTACAGATAAGGACATATGAAGTAGTGGAAGTAAAGGGTTGGTCATGAATGACCAATTGGGTCTATTGTTGAGAAGGGAAAGGTTGTGACAAAATGACAGGCGTGGGAGGCTTTTCGGTCCCTTGAATGAACTTAGTGACCTCAACGCCTCTTGGAGAATCTTTCATGTAGTGATTGTCACCATAGATAAGGTAAATATATCGAGGTTTACTCTTATCCTTATCATCAACAGACTGTGTCTTGGGTTTACCAGATTGCGGATTATTATTTCTATCCTCCTTATTCTTACCCTTTCCTTTTTCATATTTATTTTTGTTGGAAGGGGTGGATTGAACAAAGTTAACCTCAAAATTGTTTCTGGTAAAAGGAGTAGGAGTCAAATCACTTTGAACATTAGAAGCAATAGATTTTGGATTGGTGTGAGTGGTTGACATGGATTTAGCATCAGTGTGGAAAGTGCCAATGATACCATCAGCAGCATGAGAAGATGTTGGAGTTTTTGAGGTAGTGGTAGTAGAAGGGCGAGGAGCATCATGGAGTAAGTCATAAAGAGTTCTCATTTGTGAATAAATGAGATCTAGGTACTAAGCACGACTAATCACTTTCTCTTCAGTGACAAATCCACCTATGGAAATATCATGGGATATTTTATTGATGAATTATTTGGTGAACCATTTAGCCAATAATTGATCAGGAAGGTCAAGTTTGATCAAGTGTCTCCTCTGTCTCCACGCATGAATGTGATCGGAAATGTGAGTGGCAGAGGATTTCTTAAATGAACTTAAAATATTGGTTCCTATCTCATAGTGGATGGGCAATTGGTAATGTGTGAGAAAAGCCATGGCAAGGGTGTTGAATTCGTTAAAGAAACCTCACAGTAATTATATGTACCACTTTGCGGTCGAACCTGTGAGAGTTCATTGGAAGAGTTGTAACCGAATGGAGTTGTCCATCAAAGAGTTGGACGAGCACCAAAGGTGAAAATTCATAACATGGTTGTTTGGGTATTCTCCCGGTTTACCGTCAAATTTGGGAATATCGGACAGTAACTTGGCTAGTATAACGGGACAATGGGGAGAATGTAAGATATGATCATTCAAGATTCTAGACAAGTCGGGTAAATCCAAAGTGGCTAAAAAGTGAAATTGTCAATTCACTTGAGGGTACTAGTGACTCTGGGGAGGAAGTCTTGTTGGTATACCAGTAGGACCATAAGCAGTCTACATGTAAGTCAAAGTTCCTAACAGAGTCAGACGTGGATGTGGAGGCATGTAGCCCATAGGGTTGGGTTGGTTGGAAATTTTCCCTTGAAAAGGGACACTAGAGTGAATGTGTGGGCCCCAAGTGGGATTTAAAGAACCAAGATATGGTTGGCCAGAGTGAGGGGGTACAAAAGAGGTGACTTGAGGCTATTGCCCCCCAGATGATTATGGATTTATTTGGACAAGAAGGTTCCAAAGTTGCGATAGTGATCCCGATGTGTTCTGTCCATATAGTGGGTTGTAGAGTCCAACTTAAGGTTGTCCTCCAAGTGGAGGATACCCCCCAACATGATATTTCCCTCCAACGGGAATCTGGTAACCAGAAGTGACTGGATGATGGATGATTCCAATTGTATTGGAGCCACTAGGGCTAGATCTCTCAGGAAAAGGTGGATAAGACCCTCCAGAGAGGACCTAGGATGGTGAAGGAACAAAATCGACAGCAACATTATACCCAGGTGGAACAAAAATTCCATAAACTCTGAATGGAACCTGGGTAGGGATTGTGGTGGAAGGATTCAAAGCATGATACCCAGGAGAAAGCGACGAGATAGGTATAGAAAAGAGTGGTGTGCACATGGGAGCTTGGTTAACCACCACATTCCTGGTAGGCATAGTCATCACATGTCGTACCATAGTAGAATGGGCCATATGGAAAGAGAAAATCGAGCTAGGACCAATTGACTATGTGTCTGGAATGACAGTGATGTTGCTATTTGTACCAACAAAATGGTCTAAAGGTATCGTGTAGGTAATAGATGTTTCAGGAATTTGGGAGATGATAGGTGTATCAGAACCTGCCCCTAAGCCATAAAGGTTGCACACTGTGTGAGGCGGGCTTCTAAATATGTCAGTTGTCCGAATTCTCAACTCCAGGGCCTGTATGGGGTCCGGTCGATATTCCAAAAGTGTCAACAACAATTTCTCCTGATGAATTCAATCGGAGAATATGTCTCTCGTATCCAAGAGGAATACGAAAAGCCTCTAGAGAATCAGAAATAATTCAAAAACTTTCTAAAGAGGCGGAATCTTCCTCTTGTGGGGTTATAGTGTCCTGGACCTCGCTCTATTGAGGAGAGCCCTCCAATGGATTAGGAGGCAAAGGGAGATACCCTTCTAGATCCTTTGGGGGTATTCCTTGCATCCTATGTGAATGACGCGGAGGGTCGATGTTGGCCAAACCAAAAATTTTACGGAAAAAATATATGGTCAATACGGAAACAAACAACACTCACTAATAAAATATAGAAATCAAACCAAGAAAACAAGCCTTCTTATTTTGAATTTACTAGTTGGTGATGAAATCCAATGTCATGAGGCCAAGACAAGAAGGGGATAGGATAGAGCGGGTGGAAAATTTATGTTGACGACCTACTTAAAGGACTTACACCCTGGTGCAAGCTCCCACACATAATCGTGGGTATAACCTTCAACGAGCCTGAGTGAGTTTGGCCAACGTCGATTCTAGTTACCGTGAATAATTTTCCCTCCACATTCACCTCGTGTAAGACCCTAAAAAGATAGGATACTAAGGTTACCAAGAACAATAGTGATGCCTGGGGAAACAGTTGACAGTCTGATCCATGCGCAAGGGTAGGGTATCTAGCCCGAAATCAACTCAAAAGGATTCCACTCATAATTGTGGGTATACCTTCAATTGACCCCTGTAATACATGAAATCTCTACACCAAGACCAACAAAGCAGGGTGAGTAACTCTGCCAGTCTTAATGTGACCTCAGGTTTGACCCTTGTGTGAGAAGGGCTTCCCAAGACAAAATGTTGCAAGTGGATTTGAACACTCCCTATAACAAGATGATACAGTGTGTTTTATGCTTTGGAGAGTGTGCCTCACAACCTATTCCAAAGTGCTAGCCTAGCTAATGTTGGTGGAAAGAGTTTCTAGAAAATAAAAGTTACTAATAAATTTTAAAATTGTGTAGTATTTTAGAGGTTGTTATTTACGTAAGAGGGAGATCGAGATGAAACTGATGTTTTATGAGACCTTCACCCAATAATATGAAAAAAGATATGGATGATGCAATGTTTTAGTTCAATGAACTCTAATTACAAGAGGGATAAAGTATTTCTTCGAAAAACATGAAAGCTACGAAATATAATTCCTTTTTCTTGAATGAACACAATTTCAAAAATCATAAGCAATCAAATTTTCCAATTTGTTCTCTTGTACCAAAAAATTTGAATGATTTTTTTTTTCTTATGAATGATTACTACAAAGAATAGATGACTTTAATTATTCCTTTCCAAAACCAAGTCGGGGATATAATGAAGAAAGGAAAAGTAATCAAAGAAAATTGATACACTCAACAAATACCCAAATCAAACTTTCAATGAAGATAAAAATGAAGATGATGAGAACGTGTTTTTCTAAATGCAAACAAAAATAATTTTCCAATAAACAAGAAATCCAGAAAATGTAAAACAATCCAAAACTTTAAATCAAATCAAAGTCTTTTATCAATCAAGCACTCAAATCTCAAAGTCGAAGATTATATCCTTGTTGATAAAAATCAAGAAGAAAAAACTTGTAAAATGATGAAGAAGGGATTTCAATCCCTAAAAACCAATCAAAAAAAAGACTTACACTCAGAAAACAATCAATTACTGGCACTAAAAGTTCTTCCCGGGTGATCAAAGAAAAATTGGGTAGAAGAAGACAAAAATACCCAATCCAAAGAATTTTACAGGCAATGTCGCAGCCCAGCAGTAGGGTACAGTGCGGAAATTAAAGGTTTTCTTAGGCTATCTATGGGGTAGGTTTTGGAAATTCCACACTAGTCTAAGCAGTTATGGTGTGGGTATATAAGGTTTCCACAGGATATATATGGGATACAGTGCGGAAATTCCTATAAACAAAGGAAAAATGGAAAAATGGAAAATAGTCTAAAAGAACTTTCAGATCCAGAGAGTCTGGATGGATCCCCCACACACTCAAAGACTGGATTAAAATGAAAAGAGGTAGGATAAAGGAAAATGGACAAAAAAAAACAAAAACAAGGTGTATCCCCCGTATGGTCACCAATTTTATTATTGGATAAATCAATGAATGTGGACATAAACTGATCTCCCTAGATCCACCTAGATCTAGAACAAAACAAACAAGACATGATGCTTTCCCTAAGCTTTAATAATTGATTTTACTACCAAACAAGATATGAATGACATACCTTTGAATATCGCTTCCTTATATCTTTGTTGTCCCTGCTCCGCTCTAGTGCTCTTGTGATATTGGATCTGCAATGAAACACAAACCAACCAAAGTGAAAGCAATATTGGTATATTCAATGAAAACTTACACATGTGATCAAGGAGTCATGTAATAAAATGAGAATGATTGTATGGGAAAGAAACATGCCACTGTATTATAGTAAGTAAAAGTGGAAGATACAACCAAATTGCCTTGTTGTTGCAAGGTCCCCTTTCAGTGGCCCTTTGCTCCAACACACAAACTTGATTCAAAATTGTATGAAGATGATCCACAATATCTTGATGGTCAAATAGAGACCTCAAACATCGATTGAAATAGAGTTCCTCACACAATTCTCAGCCTATTCCTTCAAAAATTCCGTAAGTGATCTTGCTTTCTTTTGCTTACTTGCTTAACCTTTTCCATGAGAAATCTGTCATTATGTAAGAGAAGGAGAGATGGTTAAAGAGATTAGGATGATCCCACCGAATCAGAGAAGCCAATGGGATCCCAGCCATACGGATGCCACCTCATATTCTATAATATTCCCTTTTAGAACCTCCATGAACTTCATCCTTTCCTTAGTCTTCAAACGCCACCGCACCCCGTCTATAGAGTAGCCTGCGAAAACTCTGCAAGCTAAGTTTAGGAAAGGTTGCAGAAATCAGGCATTTCCGCACTGTGTCTTATGTCTATCTTGTGATTTCCTTATAAAAACAAGTTTTGTAGAGGAGGAAATCAATCACTTTTCTCATGAGAAAGATCCTTTTGGGAGCCTGAACACATGCTTATAGAAACATCATCAGGGTGACCAAAATAATGTGTAACAAATACCCCAAGGACGTGGCCCAATTATATTATGTATTGTAATCATGTTTATAGGCTGGTGAGCCAAGTGTATATAAGCAAGTGCGATTATGTGTTATTTAGGCCGGAGAGCCTAGGTGTTAAAGGCCAGGAGCCTGATTTTTGTATATGTAATTATGCAGATCATTAATAAAATATAAACATCGTTGCGCGCCAACTGACCACGAAGAAAGAGTGATGGGAGACTAAGCTTCCACAAGACTAGGTAAGGGAGAGGGCGATGAAAGGTTGGAAGAGGGGATAATCTTGAGGGCTTAAGTGAACACATACTTGATGAAGTGCATGCAACTTCATGGGCAATAGGTGTCGGCCTAGAAACATGCAATTTAACCCAAGAATTGAGTTGTGATGGGGGTTCATCTCCATTCTTGTGTGCACTGTATAAACTGTGTTACCTCTGCATCTAATCTTTGCATACCCTCACGCAACACTGAAACCAAAAAACCATGATGTTTTCCTGAGACGCCGACGCATCCTCCATATGAACCATTTGTGTTTGCGTTTGACCTCCCATTTTCCATCCTCCGTCTGAGCTCGCGGGCGTGCATCATCGAACTTTGTAATTTCCTTGTCACACACCCAAAAATGAGTGGAAAATCTGTGGACCATCCTATGCCTTCTGTGAAACCCGACACACCTAGGTAGTCACCTAAGTGTGTCACATCTTAGCATCTGACTGTTACCATTTTGGGAGTCCCTACCCATTTTCCCAGTTGTCTGTGGTGGTCACATAGTCACTTGGCTGAGTGTGAACTGTTTTCGTCATTTGTTCCTTACTGAGCCTTACTATTTTCCTCCTTGTGTTAGAACAGAGTTGAAGAAGCAGACTTTCAGGCATGTGTGAAACACTCTCTCCAAGTAAGAGAGGTGGTTGTGGTTGAAGAAGTAGGTTGTCAGGCCTGTGAGCAACTCTCTCCAGGTGAGAGAGTGCGTGAAGGAAGTGATAACTCCTGGAAGGGGTCCTGTAGCTTCCACAAAGCTCGAATAATTCTGGTCCAGTCTGTTGCTGAAGCCCAAGGCAAGGGAGGTTTAGCAACCGAAGGACTGTTTGGTATGAAAGTGAAGGTGTATAATCTTGGGGCGGGACAAGCATGTGGGGAATGAGATTCTGTGAACTGTGGGCATAAGTGGCTCTTGGGAGAGAATCCATCCTCATAAAATGTTCATGGATGATTTTAGGGGCTAAATTTCACTCATGGGCTAATTTTCCATGGTTTTTCCAAAAACGAGATTCGCTATTCTAAAATTAATTCACCTAAATTCTATAGGATAAAATTATTTTACCTTAAAAATTGCCAAAATTTTATAGAAACTATATAAAATCCTTATAAATTTGAATATTTTTACAAAAATATCGCCAAACATTTATAGTTGGCATATGAAGGATTAGTAAGATTCGCCAAGGTTTCTACATTTTAAAATAAATTTCCATCCTTAAAATCATCCCTGAAAATGTGTGTCTTCCTGTTGACCTTGCCTAGCCTAGAATTCCCTTTCCCGGTGAATATTAGTCCCAGCTCAAGGGTGACCTACTGTTGAGAGTGATGAGAAGTGTGGTCTAAGGTTGGTAGGTTCATGGAACATCTGCATGCAGTTATTCATTTTATTCCAGTTAAAATATAAGTATTAATTATGTACTTAATTTATATGTGATGCATGTCTGTGTCTTTGAAATGTATCATGTATTCCATTGCAATTATGAATTACTATTAATTCCATTATTTTTGTATGTTAGCAGTAATCATGTGATTACATTGTATTATTTGGTTAATTTACATTAATTATGCATGTTATATAGATATGTATCATATTTTTCCATGTAGTAGCGTTGCCTAACAGTGGAATTGATGGTCGGGGACATTACATTATCAACACTGTAATGATATAGGTTTGGATCAACAACACTCTTCCCGAAGTCCAAAATCATCAAGAATTTATCTATTTGATATAGTTTCCAACTCATGGATAGTAGTACGAATGGAAGTATGTCGAGTTTACTGAATCAAGTGTCTCATCATATACGACTCCCTCTTTTTGTGAGAAACGTATGGCTATAGATCTCATTTTTTATTTATGGACACTTCTATGAGCTGGATGTTTGATCTTATAGATTCACTTGGAAGTTACCACAAACTTCTCTTATGCATCATTGTTTAAGATATATTGGTATTCTTTTGTTATGTCATCTTTCCATACCTATTCCCCTGTTGCCTCTCTAATACAAGGATTCTCATCATCAATGAGGTGGCTCATGACTGAAGGATAACTCAAAAATCTCTTTTGATTTCTCGGGATGTGCCTTGAGAGGCTTGTATGCTTCTCTGCCTCTTGCATAGTGAGTCTAGGTAGGTCTTTTATTCCCTACTGCCATATCTCTGAACATATCAACTGGAGAAATTGGATCAGCTAGAATAATTTATGTCTCCCTCTGAAATCCTGAAGGGGGAGAAGGTATTGTCTCACTATAAATCTCCATCTGAGATTCTTTGGATCTTTGAAAGGATATCTCTTCTTCAAGGACAACATCTTTGCTTGTATCAATCTTTCTCTAACTAGGGATGTAGATCTGGAATGTCTTCAAAGATTCACTATTTTGTCCCATAAATGTATCCTTTCTTCCTGAAGGATCTAGCTTGGACTTATTCTCTTTGGGTACATGAAAATACACCAGGCACCCAAATATCCTAAAGTGTTCAATCTCAGTCTTAACTCCGGTGAAGGTTTCTTCGAGACTTATGTTTTTCAAAGTCTGATGAAGACTCTTGTTCTGAACATATATTGCGTCATGCATGTTTCTGCCCATGGAATCATAGAAGGATTCTGATAATGTATTATTGCATTAGTTGTTTCAATGATGGTTCTATTGTTCCTCTTTCTCAAATAGTTTTGACTCCCTCTGAGTCAGGTGACTCCCTCTGAAGGATGACCATCTTACTTTGTTCTTAACCTGTCTAGAACAAGAAAACAAGAGGAACCAAAACAATAATATCTCCTAAAATAAAATAATGGGTACATATCTATAATCAAAACAATTTAAGGATTGTTGTCATAGCTACAACACCTACTTGTAATGTAGCAAACTTTAGAAATATAGGTTAGAGGAATGGAAATTACAAAAATCAAACCTGGAGTCTTCACTTCCAGTGTGTTGTTCCTCTGAATGCACTAAGATCCCTCTGGATCCAAGACTTCAGAAAAAGGTTCCTTCCTTCTGCAATTACCCTCATGACAATGATACAAATAATAAATATACAAGTGCATACCTGAGGGTGCTAATATGATTTCTCTAATGGTACATGGTTGATCTCTTTCCTTTGACATCTTCATGAAGGAGGTGGTCATAGTGACATATTTTTGTATCACCCATAATAAGTCTTCCTTAGAAGTCTTGTCTTCCAGGAACTTGAAGTTGTTTGATTCATCAAGCTTATCTTCCAACATAGTTTTTTTCATCATAATTTTATATATTTCACAACCCTTTGTCAACTAGGCTAGAAAACCAAACAGATAGGCTAGGCTAGAACTTTTAGTTTTTTTGGACTTATGAATACCAACAATAAGCCTTTGAAAGATAGGAGAACACTGGTGAGATGAAGATATCCTTCAATGAGTTGTAGAAACCCTAATACTAAATTTTTTGCAGAAATTAGCAAAACCCTAGGGCCAAAATTTCAAAACGCTCAGAATTTTGATTTGAAGCTTGTTGAAGGTGCACTGAAGGAATCTGTACACTCTTATTCCCTTTTTATCCCCAACGTCCAAGTTCCAAGTGCTGAAAACCTCTAGAAGAGTAGGTCGTATGGATTTTTTGGGAACCCTAGGAGGGTCATACAGTTTCTGTAGAAGAGAGAGAGGATGGTTGAAAGTTGTTTGTGCAATGGGTTCTTCAAGACATATGCTCTGATACCATGTTGATTTTTTATAATGTAGGTTAAGAATGAAGTTCATTCCATTTTTAGTATTTCACTTAACCATAAAAAATAACGTTGCAACAACCAAGATCACAAGAAGAAACACCATGCACAAGAACACAAGAAGTATCCTGGGAAACCCTTCTCAACAAGGGAAGAAAACCCAGCCAAATCATTTTCTATATTCTTCAAGAGAAATACCTTCACCACCAATAAGACCTAGCACACAAGAGGGTGCCCAAACCCTATAATAATAGCACCCAAGAGAGGTGCACACTTTTCCCAAGGAGATATACTTGCTGAAATTTCCAAACTCATGTGAGAGATATATATTTCCTCAATGGGGAATTTACCTTTACTTATACTAACCTGAACCTATCAAAAAAAGTGTCTATTGGCACAACAAGGTCGACCTCACTAGCTTATAATATAATTAGTATTAACCAGATTAATTATCTTTTACATTAATTACCAGTCACATTAAGGTGGGGCCAACATGTACCCTTTACATTACAATTAGGGTTACAGGCATGTCTGACTCTTGAACAATATAGCAAGGGATATTCTACACCCACTAGTGCTCATCCAGTAGGGGAACATCCATAGGGATGTCCATATCTTTGGCTCACTACATTACACAGAAGAACCACTTCTTCACACGTTCACATGTGCTCATCCACACACACGTCCACTCAACAGATCTTCTTTCCCATTGCCTCACACAGGAGAGTCATCTGGAGTTTCTTGTCATCTATGTTTCTCGGAGGAGGCTAATACATCATCTTTATTTATGTTCTCATGATGATGCACCCAACACTTTGGGATTTCACACATTCACCTTTTTCTTAGCCACATGCACGTCTAACTCAACATATCACCTTTCCCATTGGATAATCATCTAGAGCTCTTCTCAACTCTCTGAATGGAGGAGGTCATATCTACATTCCAGCTCTTTCTCAGATAGGAACCACACACCATGTTCAAAGGATTTCTCTCAAGTTTGTAAGATAGAGAATATCTTCACATGGCTGCAATGATCCACATCTCATAGGTTTGTAAGATGGAGAATGTATCACATAGTTGCAATCATCAACAATTTCATGAGGATTTGTTTGACTGGATTCCAGTGAAAAAGTTCAAAAATTTGAATGTTTAGACAATTCCCTTGAAAATTTTGGTTATTCCAAAATATCATATGAAATATTTTAGCCTAACGTTTGATGAATTTGTCAACCTATGTCAGTGTATTCTCCATGATAGATCATAGGATGAATTAAGAAATGGTTATAGGTGTGACAGTTTGATTGAGGCTTTCAAGGTCTATGATATGAATAACAACGGGTTCATATCCTCTAAGGAAATTCAACAGGGTTATGTAATTTGGGATTCATAGAGAGTGAACAAATGGAAAACTTCTAGAAGATGATAAACACATATGAATTGAATTGCTAAGGGCTCTTAGACTTCTCAGAATTTAAGATCATGATCGCCTCTAATATCTCTATGCCTACAGATTAACTATTTGGATGGGCCACTAGGCACATTCAGCAAGGTGCCCTTGCTAACACTTTTTTTTGTAGTATGCACATCTCACAAGTCTCAAAATTTGTTATTCCCATGGCATGTTCCTAAACTTGAGCATTTTCCATCTTCTATAGATTACCAAGCCCACTTCATATTTGTTAACATATGTTAGTTGTGCTAATTTCCTATGTCTCATCCTTTAAACTCACCACCTCCTCCTCTAAGCTTAGTACCTCCTTGGAACTCATTACCTCTTCTTGTCTCATCCTCTAAAGTTAGTACCTTTGGTCAAATTTGGATCTATAGATGGTTTATTAATAGAAGAATATTCCAATATTGGAGTTTCAAGGTGCATCTTTTAAGTGAAAAACACCAAATAAACACAACAAAGTTGTTCAATTCGTTCTAGTTGAGTTGTTCATTATTCCCGATTTGATTCAAACTAGTTCTCCTAAGCACAGAGCCGAGATGAAACATAGCTAATAGAATAATGAAGATGCACTAGCTTCCAATCACTAATGCTTCAACAAGGTAAGCTTTCCTACTTTCAACTTTGTCTCTATTTCCTTCTCTCTAGCTTCATTTACTATGCAATCACAACTCCATAATCCATTGAATTTAGAACTATATTGAAAGACATGATTATTATTTTGTCGTTGAATCTATGCCTAAAGACTGATTGGTTCAATTCAAACTGTTTCTCCTGAGCATAGAGATAAGAAAATTAAGACCAATTGGTTCAATTCAAACTGGTTCTCCTGGGCACAAAGCCGAGAAAATTAGTGCATGCATGAAATATTTGCAGGAATTGGTCCCCTCCCTTCCAGTTTTGTTCAATAACCCATGGAAGCGACCTGAATGAGAACTCTAACGTCATCATTTTTTTTTAGAAAAATAAGCGCCATGTTATAAGAGAGCTCCTCCTCACCAATGAGGATCATTCAAATATTACATAGAAGAGTGGTTGAGCTGAACGAAATTCTTCCGATATCAAGTTGGGGAGAGTACAAGATACCATATATATAAAATATGCAGAACAGAAATAAAATGCGAGAAATGGCAGAATAACAATAAAATATCCAGCATAATCTTCACAATACATAGAAATGATATATGAAATAGCAATAGAAAATCACTTTGATTCAGAAAGCAATGTTTACAGGCCTCTTCGAGGGGGAAACCTCCAGTCGAGCAGAGCTCTATTACAATAATCTCCAAGCTAGGGTTTTCATACCCTCGACCCTTATTTATACTAAATATGTCTATTAAGAGAAGCATCTAGAGGAAGATCCTTCTAGAAGCGGAAGCTTCTATTAGGTCTTCTTACATCCGCCTTATT
>ML778605.1:254910-265701 GCA_009831015.1 Picea engelmannii | reverse complement strand
ATGCTATAGCTCTCTGATATATGTGTGGGGTCCAACAGTAGTACTCGGCCCAATATCTCAGGGCACTAACTAAGGAGGATAGACCATACCCTTAGCCATACTACCCGACTACCCAGGTACTAGAGAGTATCTTCCCGAGTGTTTTTCTCGGTGACACTATAGCAGTCCGGTGGCCGATAGGTTTATCTAAAGAGGGCTTCAGGAAATCTAGGCCGATTCGTACACAGGTGCTATTTAATGCGCTACCACTTGAAGGGGTACCAACAGGGGTTACAAGGGTGGACAACAGATGTGCGCTTAAGAACCACTTGTATTTCCTACGTGTATGAATCCCTCAACCATGGGTTTATGCGCGTAACGACATATCTATGTGGCTTAAAGACGTCGGAATATGTCTCTACCCTGGAAAAAAAAATACCCACAATTTCTGCCAAGGAAAGTGCTCTGAGACCACTTGCAATATACCAGATATATAAAATATACATAACAGAAATAAAATGCAAGAAATGGCAGAATAACAGTAAAATATCCAACATAATCTTCACAATACACAGAAATGATATACGAAATAGCAATAGAAAATCACTTTGATTCAGAAAGCAATGTTCACAGGACTCTTTGAGGGGGCAACCTCAAGTCGAGCAGAGCTCTGTTACAATAATCTCCAAGCTAGGGTTTTCATACCCTCGACCCTTATTTATACTAAATATGTCTATTAAGAGAAGCATCTAGAGGAAGATCCTTCTAGAAGCGGAAGCTTCTATTAGGTCTTCTTACATCCACCTTATTCTATTTTATTGAAAGGCCTTATTAATATTGACCTTTATTACATCCGAATACATTGATCTACCTATGTGCAGGTTAGGACCTTAACAGAGAGGTTGTGGTGAAGGAATCTTTCCCTTCGGGTAGGATCTTGAGAGAACTCAATAACAATTTTTTACCTATTCATCCAATCGATGACTCATTGCTAGGATGCATGTATCTTTCTAGAAGAGAAGGCATTGACTGCAACCTATGCAATGCCAAACATTCATTGCAGCCTCTATAGTACTAGACATTGATTGCAGTGCCAAGGAGTCATATACAACAACAAACTACAATCTTAGTGTTAAAAAAACTCTAATCATAGTTCGTTGGTTTACCTAACTGTTAGATGGTTACATGATAGCTATGTTATTTTTTTATTATATATGTACATCTATGTACATGATTATTTTCTCATTGCTCATTAATGATGATAGAGTATGCCTTTTCTGTCAATATTCTATTTATCTTTGTTCATCATGGTTTCTTGATTGCTTCAGTTATTTCCATTATGTTTCTGCATTTTTCTTCATTATGAATCTAACAGTGGTATCAAAGCATGATATTTATCTTATGAGCATGGTAGTTTATCAGAGTCCTATAGTTTTTAGGGCCTGGTAGATCATGTAGTTTTTCCATGGAATTGAAGCGCAATGTCGTGTGCATGGGAAGACTTACTATTGTTTTCCTGTCTATTTGCATAATATGAGCGAAAGATCGAAGGTCGTGTATGTAGGGCGTAGCAGCAGTAATGGATGCACTGGCCATCCAAGGGACCATGAGGGTTTCTGTATTTCTGTATCCATTTAAAAATATGGCCAAAGTCGAAGTCGCAGCGCAAATCCATGGAGTCCAAATGAGATTTTGGATGTAAGCCCCAAGAAAGGGGGAGACATTTTTTGATATGAAAGAAGGCACAGTACAGGTCTTGATTTAAAATATGTTCAAAGGCACTGATCTGTCATCCAAATGAGCGTAGATGAGTGAGATCATTCAAACCGTCCATACTAAAGAAAGATCCTCCTTTTGTGAGGAGTCGTTAAGACCAAGTTGTAAGAAGCCTTAAGCCTACATCCATAAACCTGCATAAGTTTTAAATAATCTACATAAGTTAAATATATATATATATATATATATATATATATATATTATTTTAAATGAAGCATTGTTGGTTGCGATTGGAGAAATGGCAATCTGATGAATATAGGTTGGAGGAATTATAAATGTTTATTTATTTTTAGGAGAAGGGGTGGGAAAATATTTTATTTTAATTTTAACAGAGGTAGATTATAAAAAGTGTTTATTTTAAAGGAAGTCATGATATTTTTGGAGGTAGTAATATTTGTATTTGGCATCCATAAATAACTACAGTGAGTAAAGTTAAAAAAATACGAAAACATGTTGATGGAGGATTTTTGTTGAAGGGGAAATCAATATTTTCGTACTTAAAATCAAAGTATGGTCATGCGATATTTTGGTATTTTTGGAATGGAGTAATATCATTTTTTAAATATTACTTTTTACAAAAGGTAAATGTAAAAGGCTTGGTGTGAGGGGATTTAGAAATAATTTACTATATGAAGCATAAAGCATAAGAAGATTGAAAATTTATATGGAGGATTTTTCTCCATTATTATAGTTAAATGTACTTGAAGTTATAAGGGTGTTAAAGAGTGTTTGTAAAGGTGTTATAAGGAGTTTTTGGAAGTTATAAGGAGTCCTCTTAGACCAACCCAAAATTGACTAGTGATGACACTCATAAACATGAACATGAGTTGGATGAAGTCCCTATGTCAGAAAAAGTTGTGGATAAATGTATTGTTCAACCATGGGAAGAGTTACGCTTTAAACGAAATCGATATGGACTAGGATATGAAAAGGATGTTGATAACCTTTTTCATATTCCTAATTATAGCAAACTTATTTTCTTTGTGAGTGGAGTTTTTTGAATGATGATAAGAAGACAAAGCTTGAGGATATTGGTAAGGAACAGGTACATGATATTGTTGATGATGATGCTGCTATAGATATTCCAGATCATGATAATCGGTTGGATAAAGAACCCATAGAGTGAAAACACTATCATCGGTTTGGCCATGATAAGTCAAACTGTTTTGATCTCAGTAAGTGTCAAACAAGAAAGCAGAAACATATTCATTTTCAATGGTTAGGAAGTTGGCATTGGCATTTGGAAGCCAATTTATTGGAGTATTCTTATCGAAGGATTTATACACAAGTACAACCGTAGTTGCTTGGAGATATTTCTACAGTTGACAGACATGAATGTTTTTCAGAATTGGATGATATAGGGTATGATCGGGGCTTAGTTGATGTAGTATTTTGAGTTGAATATTGAGTCTTTAGACTCTGACAAAAGATAGTTTGATTACCCTTTTCCACTTTCAAAGGGGGTATATCTCATTATCTAGACTTCTCACTTTTCAGTTGACATGAGGGAAATTAGTGAGAAATGTCATACTTAATGTGAGAATTCAAGTTTCAAATTCTACCTTTGATTTGTAGTTCATTCAGGACTTGTCTTTGTCTTACCTTCTGGACTTGTGTCTGTTCAGAATATGATTGTAATTGGGTGCATGATTGGTTGTAACCGACACCCTTAGTTTTTGGTCTTAGTTGTAAGTCTTTCCATAGGTTTTTGTATTCCCCATATATTTAGTAAGGCCTGTTGAGTCAAACAGTTGTATTCCTCTTGTCCCTAAAGAGGATGTTGTGTCAATATGTGGCATGAACCACTGTGTAGCTTGATGGTGTATCAAAGACATTGAATCTTGGATTAAGGGGGGGGGATATGGGATAGTAATCTCAGATTGAGGGAAAAAAGTATGTGAACAAATGATCAAATGGGAAACAAGCATGAAGTCTGATCACAACAAAATCAGTGAAGTCAATGAAGTTGATAATAATCAGATTAGTGAAGTCAATGAAGTTGATAATGATCATATGATAGATCAGTGTTTCAATCTTCATCCGTGTATAGATTGTGAAAGAATACACATTGTTTCAGTAGCTTATACAGGTGTTGGATCTCTTCTTTCCATACTTGTGAATGAAGGTCAATGGAATTTGTACCACTTGTCCCTAACAGGGGGGAATCTAAAGTTTTTAGTTAGGTTCCAAGTTTGATTTAGTTCCCGTGAACAGATGATCAAGTATGCAACCTAGTTCTTGGTATACATCCGTGTTCCTAAACATATTGTTGTTGATATGGTTTGTGGTAATCCTAAAAACATTCCATTCATAGTTTTTTGAGCCTTGAGATCTTGTTAGTTTATGGTCAACTTAAAACCATCACATTTAGTAGAAGACATCATCTTCTGCTAGAAATTCGGTTTGTGGTCATCCCAAAACCACCAAATGAGTTTGTGGTCACCCTTAAACCACTAATTTAGTAGAAGACATCAAATTCTGTTATTTTTCTAGAGTTTAGAGAGGATCTTAAGCCCTCTAAATATTTTCTTGAAACATTACTAGTTGTCAAGTAGTGGCAGTTTTTCAAGAAATAACAAACTTATGATTAAGGGGGGATGTTAAAAAAACTCTAATCATAGTTCGTTGGTTTACCTAACTGTTAGATAGTTACATGACAATTACGGTATTTTTGTATTATATATGTACGTCTATGTACATGATTATTTGCTCATTGCTCATTAATGATGATAGAGTATGCCTTTTTTGCTAATATTATATTTCTCTCTATTCATCATGGTTTCTTGATTGCTTCAGTTATTTCCATTATGTTTCTTCATTTTTCTTCACTATGAATCTATCACTTAGTTCCTTTCATACATCAAATGATTCCTTTCAGATTCCCAACTATCGAAGAAAAATATGATAAAATAATACATAATCATCCCCAGTCTCGAGAACTATGTCTGCCCGGCAATAACACCTTAAAATCCATAGCCAATAGAAATGGAGAGAAATAAGATTATATGTTTCAATTATTTGAGAAAATTGGAATTATAAAACAAAACTATGGTTAAAATAAAGATATTTAAAATTCAATGAGAAACTAATACAAGTCAAACTACAAACTCATCGCTATAGTCCCTCAGACAACAACTTCATAAATATTCGGCTAGTTGTTGTTATAATTGCAAATGTGGAAAACACAATTCACAATGATAATTAACAATCACACAGATTATAAACACAGGGATTTCACATGCTTCACCCAAAACGTTGGGCTACATCCACCAAGCATAGCATCGATTGTCTTATTATTCAGATCAGGGAGATTACATCAAATTGGAAAGTTCTCACTCTGTCTCTCACACTTAGTCGTTTTGCCTCTATGAGATTACATGAATTTATACATTCACATAAGAAATTGTTTATTAAATGTAATCCCTATCCATATTCTAACTTGGTCTATTTGGTTGTAACCAACGCAAAATAATAGCATCCAGATCCATCCTTTAGAGGAATTCGTTGTCACCGAATCCCAACAATCTCCACCTTGACAACAATTAACCTGATACCTTGCTCCTTCCTTTTGTTCATCACCTTTTATGCAAGCCAAGAGAAGCCAAGCACCACTACAGCTTCTCCAATAAAACAAGTTTCATGATCTCGCTTGTGTGACTTGCACGAGTTTGGATTTCCTGAGGGATCACTCCACCTCCAACATGTCTTCCACAACTGTATTGTGAAACATATTTAGTGATAGATATCCTTCCATCTAAGACACATGTATTACAATATACGTTACAATTATCATAGGCTATCTCAGTGTAACCATTATAGGTGACATTTGTGCTTCTCAAATGCTGAAGCACACATTTCACTGCAACACTTGAATCTATCACATATTTGACAACATAATTAGCATGTGAAACATTTGATCTTAACCATTTCATCACATACAATAGACCTCCTACTGAAATTACATGAGACATAACCTTTTCTTATTTATAGATAGGCCCTATGCTTGAAGAAAACTTATAATGGAAAGAAAGAGGGATAAAGACTGGTTTTACAATGTTCATACTGAACTCCAACCACAGCTTACCATTACAATCTCTATGTAATTCCATCCCCATAATTTGTTTTGTTTCTCCTTGATCCCTCATCTGAATTGTCATGTCCACCTGAGTCATTTTCTTACTGATTTTATCCACACTTTGGCTTGCATCAAGCATGTCATCAACAAATAGCATCAATACTGTGAATGTACTATAAATTGTATATCATTCCTACCCTTTGAATAATTCTGACTCACTATGAAGGATTCAAACCTCTTGTATATTTGTCTGGGTACCAATAGGCCATACAATGAATTATCTAGCATACAAACAAATTTATTGTTTCGATATTGAATCAACCCTTTTGGTTGTTCCATACATACTATATCTCTATCAATGATGACCTTGTGAGAAGTAGGATCTCACACACAACATCCTTTTATACCACCATCATAACTTGCAGAGATATCAAACAAGAAGGAATTAAGAAACAAAGATTTTAAGTCTGGAAGTGATTTACCGCTTACCAGTACCTGCAATTCTTTCTTTCTCTTATGACCTTGATGCTTCTTCCATAAACAAGAAGATACATCTATCACTTTAGATGCTACTTCAGTACTTCCTTACATCTTATAAAGGTCATCAACCTTTTTTGCCTTCATCACTACTAAAATACCTTTCGACACTGATTTCTCCACCTTGACATGTATACTTATATCCACAAGAATCCAACACTCCCAATGAAATAAAATTTGATTTAATCTCAAGTACATATCTAACATCGTTAATTCCCTAACAATACCATCGAACATCCTAATTCTAATACTAACAACCCCAACATTTTTACAAGGAATACTTGTTATTGGATAAATTGGTGAATGCTGACATAAACTGATGTCCCTATATCCACCTATATCTATAACAAAACAAGATAGGACATGGCGCTTTCTCTAAGATTAATCATTGCATATACTATTAGATAAGAGATGGAATACATACCTTTTAATATCACTTCCTTATGTCTTTGTTGTCCCTACTTCACTCCAGTGCTCTCGTGCTATTGATCCTGCAATGAAACACAAACCAACCAAAGTGAAAGCAACAATAGTATGTTCAATGAAATCTTATACATGTGATCAAGGAATCATGTAATAAAATAAGAATGATTTCATGGGAAAGAAGCATGCCACTATATTATATAATGTGGAAGAAAGATACAACCAGATGCCTTGATTTTGTCAGGTTCCTTCCAACATCTCCTTGCTTCCCACACACTTCTTGCTCCAATGGATTTTGAGACTGTGTATTTGATAGCTACTCACAATATATCTTGACAAAGAAAAGATCAAAGCCACTCTAACCAAGCTAACAATCTCAAGCCAAAACAACTAACTCTCTCCATGAGAGCTCATCTCCTTTGATAATATGAAGAGGATAAGGTGAGGAGGTTAGGATGATCCCACTAAATCATGAAAGAGAGTAAGATCCAAACCATTCATAGGTCACCTTGCCATAGAATCTTATCCTTCTAGAAGAATTGATAAAATGCTTTTTTTCCCCACATACGATGGTTGTCGCACCCTAGCTATAGTGCAGCCTACGAAAACTAGGCATTTCCACACCCTGTTTATATAGAAGCCTACAAAAATCCTCCTTAACAGGGTTTTTACAAAGGAAAATACAACCTCTTCTCTCAGCGAAAGTTCTTCTCCCTTCTTTCTTCAGGAATTCAGGTCATTAACCCCTCTAAAAACAACAGATAGGCTTACATCATTAACGGTCATAGGGATGACAAAAATAATGTGTAACAGAGAGCCCCCCAAAGTATGAAGTTAGAATAGAGTGATAGCTGAAATACTTTGTCGAGTGTGTGTAGGGAACAAGGAACAGTCGGTCGAAAACCTTCCAACAAACAAGGAAATACATTACAATAATATATCATCATTGAGGTAGGCATTCCCATACTCAAAATACAAATGACTCAAAGCATAAATGTCGACATGTAGAGATCCATGTCAAGTAAGACAGGTCATGGCCTCCAAACATACACTGTGGATCCATGCCATTATGACTCAAATTTGAACATAGCCACCAAAAACACATTGTGGATCTATGTATTAAAGACACAAATTTGAACATAGCCACGAGACATACAATGTGGATCTATGCAACACTACAAATTGAATATACTCCAACGCAGCTTGAATCTGTGAGAAAATATTCAAGGTCTTCATCTCCACCACTCTATAGTATGAATCTAACTATGTGAATACATGTGATGAAGTTGAACATGGTAGAAACCACTTGATTACCAGTCATTAGTGAATACCGTTAACAACTGCAAGGGAAATCACCATTGATGTCAATGACTCCCAAGGTACACTAGTACAATCCAACAAATGTGAATCAATGAGCTGAGGTCGAACACTCGGCGAAATCTCTCGATCAAGGGTCAATAATAAAAACCCACTGACAAAAGCGAGGAAACCTGCCATTGAGGCATGCAAGTTCCTAGGTACCAATTAGTTTCTAAGTCTAATTCCTGGATAATGAGTTGAAGTTGATAGGAAAAGACTCGGCATAGGAGGGCCTTAATGTATCCCCCATCAATGACATGAAATGGGTAACAAGATTTGAAGTAGACCAGAGTAACATGTAATTCAGGACTGACTTAGGGATGGCTGACACAATAGAAGGCTTAAGGACTGGAGAAATGGCCAATGCAATAGAAGGATTTCTGGGTTGAACATATTTTTGAACATATTGACAACATGACAACTATCTTGGAAAGCATTGATTCAACAACAGGGATCACAGACCAATTTGTAATCTTATAAAGGAGCATGATCAAGAGACAAGCGGATTTTCCAACCTAGACATAAGGCAAGTGAAAGGGTGTCATGTTACAACGCAACTCTTCCATAGAATACAGGTTTAGACACATTTCTTTCCCAATTTTTCCCCCACCATTTCTGGCGAGTACCTCTTTATTTTTACGCAATCTTGAGGAGGATAACATATGCTTGTTTATGTAATATCATCCTTCGTATGAGTCCCTCAGAGTATGTTTAATGAACCCTAAGAAGGAGTGGTCTGATCCCATATGGGAATTTCAATGTTTGTTTTATGAGTCCAAAGAAAGAAAACTCAAGGGTTTTTCATGTTTAGAGAGTTTGAAAAACACTTAAAGAGAACTCTCTCAGTTCCTTTTTCATATATTAGTTTGATGAGACCAAAAAAGTTATAACCCACTACCCATCGAACATTTTCTTCAAATACTTTTATGAGCGTGAAAAGAACAAGGTTGCTCAGCAATATTTTCATGTTTAGAGAATCTAAAAAGAGCTTAAAGGGAACTCTAGGGGGTTCCTTTTTCGTATGACCTTTACGAGTCCAAAAAAGTGATAAAAGTATACTTGGTTACATTCTCATTGATTTACGAGCATGCGAAAGAACAAAGACTAAGCTTAGTAACCTATTCTCATGTATTTATGAGCATGAGAAAGAACAAAGACTAAGCTTGGTAACTTATTCTCATGTATTTATGAGCATGAGAAAGAACAAAGACTAAGCTCAGGATTGTTTTCATTTTTACGCAAGATTTAAAACAAAGCAAGACTATGCTTGGACCCAGTTTCATTTTTACACAATATTGAACCAGAGGAAACTATGCTTGAGGTAAATGGTTTCTTATGTACACAAGCTTGAACCATAGAAAACTATGTTTGGACTTCCCAACGCATAACACAAGGATGGTTGGTACTTAGCCCCTAGCTTAAGAAACTAGCGGCTCTAAATTCGGCATGAAGTCTAGAGGCTGAAAGCATTGCCCCCCAAGCTTCGTTTCTTCCAACTGTAAAGGTGGATGAAACAAAGCTTCAAATACTAGATGAAGGACTTGACTCAGACAGAGAGGGGGAAAACTATTTCATTTTTTAACGAGCTTGAAACAGGAATAAGAACTATGCTTGTGAATCCAGGTTCAATCCCTATACCTTTGTTTCATTTTTTAATGAGCTTGACACAGAAATAGGAACTATGCTCGTAACCTCTGTTGCATTTTTTAGCGAGGTTTCTATAGAGATGAAAAAACTATCCTCACAACTAGTTTCATTTTTTAACGAGCTTGAAATAAGAAAATCTTGCTCAAGGATGATTTCATTGTTTAATGAGCTTGAAATAAAAAAACCATGCTCAAAGACTCTCTTCGTGATCACGGTTTCCAAGAGAAAATTTCTCTGGAAGGACACCATGTCAAGGGACAAAACGCAATCATGGCCTCCAAAAGATCTTCAGTTGATGGAAGAAACACACTCTAGAAGGAACACATATCGAGGGTCTCCATAGGGGTAAGGAGGTCAGGCTCTAATAACCCTATCGAAGAGAGTACCATGTCAACTACTGGATCCAAGTCATTATCATCGGAAGTGAAAGGCATGGGAGACTGTTATAACCCTAAAATGCACCATACAGGTTTACCTGGCATCAGGCCAACTCATGCCTCTTCCTAGCCAAAGCCATGCTGAGTAATTCCTCAAAAATCACTTGAAAACAAGCAACCCGCGCCCTAACTTCTCACTGGGCGCGGGTATCCGCTTGCTGTCTTCTTACTGCACGCGGGTATCCGCGGGCTAGCCCAAAACAGCCCGCGAGTACCTAACAAAGAAAAAAATCAGGGAAGTTTCCGCTGAGACTCGGGGCTTTTTGTCAGTTAACTGAAACTCTCCGCCATGCATGGCCGAGAGTTCGACTAAAACCCTAGCTCTTCCTAGCCTATAAAAGGAGGGGTAGGGGTACTAGTCAAGAGAAAAAAAAAATCATAGCAAAGAAACTCTGCCAAATTGCCAAGCCAGTTTTGTCCAAACTTTTCAACTTTGCCTTAAGCTTTAGGAGAAATACTTGCAGCAACAGTTGGAGGACAGAAAGAAGAGGAAGAGCCCAGGATCAGGATAGTGGAACGGTGACCGGCCTCAGAAAGCATTGTAAGTTGATTTATATT
>ML778605.1:223365-254793 GCA_009831015.1 Picea engelmannii | reverse complement strand
GTTCATTCTTCCTGTGCTTGTCTGAGAAAAGGGGTTGAGATTTTGGGTAGAAGGTTAAAGGTTAAATCTGAAGGGTCATGATCTGCATATAGGCTTAGAACCCTAGCTTATTAGTCCGTAGGGTAAAATACCCAACAACAGAGACAACACCACATAATTTACCTATGGTAGGGGTGATACCGTCTGCATATAAGAACCATTTAGGGATTTCATTGAGTGGATAGTCAAGTCAGGACCAACAAACGAAAGTTGATCAATGGTCACAATTCATCCATCATGTGGGAAATATATCATGTGAAAAAAAGTAGACACGATAGCTTTCATGGCATATACATAATATCGCCCAAGGAGTAAAGAAAAATCCAAGGGGTCTTGGACTACCTTGACATCAATAAAGATAGTTTTCCCTCCCAAAGTTACAGGAAACTAAGGAAGGGTCCCTAAAGGTTGACTGGTTCTTCTGTTGAAAGATAATAGGTTCTGTGTAACTGGCGCAAGCTGAGGACAACCCAAATATTTCCAAGCAAGAGAGGAAAAAATACTAATGGACACACCTTCATCTATCAATGTCTGAGGAATGTCCCAACCACAAACCTGTACTGTAATCTAGAAAGGAATGTGAAAGGGAAGATGAGGTCCAGTTAGCACACCCCAATTAAAAAGGATGGTCTCATTACTTGGAGGGGATTCCACGAGAGAAGGAGGAATATCCCCCAGCATCGTAGATTTTTTATGAATGAGAAAAATGTGGGCATCATCAGGTTTACTCTCTAGTAGGAGAGTAGGATCGATTGATGACGGGATCAGATCGACCACTTGGGTTGCATTCTCCAAGGGGAGAATGGGGTCGACGGTTGGAAAATGATCGATCGCTTGGGTTTTTCTCTTTAACGGGAGAGTGGGATCGACCGAGGATTGGATCAGATCGACCACTTGGTCAACTGTTTCAACTAAGGATGTGACCATATTGACCACTTGATCAACTAGATTGACCGATGAATGGGATAGATTGATCATTCCATCAACTACAGGTGGGTCAAGAGTAAGCTTGTGATAAGCAGCTAGAAGTTGAGGTTGTGAAACAATCATGTCTTCTAGGAATTTTGAGGCTTCATCCATACGAGGGAAAAGGTGAGTTAGATGACTCCCTTTGCATAATATGCATGGGAATTTGACTCTACTTTTCTTCTTCCCAATGGTATCTTGACTAGTTAACAGGAGGTCATCAACATGTTGTTCAGAGGATGACGACATGGGTTGGTGACGGTGTGTAGACCATGCTTCTATAACCTTGGATAGTCCAAGGAAATCCTTAAGAATATAGCTACCCTTACAAAGCCTGCAAGGGTACTTGGGTTTACGGGTTGTTTGGGTGTTCTTGGCATCATCAATACTCCCAACACGATCAATAGTAACTGGTTTATTTCCAACATGTCTGGCATTGGTTGGAAGTGTGGATCCTTTCTTATTTTTCTTCTTCTTATTCTCCCTTTTCTTATTCTTATTATTCACCAAGTTACTAGCTTAAGAGATTTCACTCGGCGAAGAATATGAAATGGAAGAAGAACTTGCAAGTGAAGAAGGTGAAGAAGATCTTACTGGTGAAGAAGGTGATGGATCAACATTAGGTTGATGCTCTTGGGGGAAAGTGCCTACAACTGAAGCACTAACTACATTCATGATTACCTAAGTGGAAAACAACCATACAAGTATTCCAAATGTGAGACCTAGAAGGCTCAAAGTAGTAATGTGAGGAGGACCAATGTTTCTAGAAGAAGGAAAAACAAAAGGTTCCCTTGGAGCAGGGGTTCCTTCATTGGTCATTTCAAGAAATGATGCCATTAAAACAAATATCCAACCTAGAGTCCACTAGGGAAAACAAACAACACACGCTAAAAATCTAGTAAGAAAGAAAGCAAACAAAACCTTCTCACAATGAATGCACTAGTTGGTGATGAAATCCAACATCATGGGAATAATGTAAGAAGGGGATGAGATAGAGAAGGTGGAAAAATTATGTTGATGGCCTGCTTAACGAACTTACACCCTAGTGCAAACTCCCACACACAAACATGGGTATACCCTCCAAGGAGCCCAAGTAAGTTTGGCCAACGTTGAAGACTTGCCCCTCCACAGTCACCTTGTGTAAAGACCCTAAAAAGATAGGCCACTAAGGTTACTAATTACTACAGTGATGCCTGGGGAAACAATCGACAGTCAGATCCATGTGCAAGGGCAGGGTATCTAGCATGAAATCAACTCGAAAGGATTCCACTCATCCCTGTGGGCATACCTTCAAGCGACCCCCATAATACGTGCAATCTCTACACCAAGACCAACAAAGCAAGGTGAGTAACTCTGCCAGTCTCAATGCGACCTCGTGATTGACCCTTGTGTGAGAAGGGATTCTATGGAAAAAATGTAATAAGTGGATTTACCGCTCCCTAACTCAAGATCCTATGCTTGTTTACATCTTCGGAAAGTTATCTTTCACACCTATTCCAAAGCCCTACAACTAATCTAATGTAGGTTTGCTACCAAAAAATATAAAAATGTCTAATCAATTTTATAAGCGCTTTATTTTAAGACTATTGTTACTCAAGAGGAAAATGGTGTGGACAAAATGGTTTTTTGACCGACTCGAAATTTATTCAAAGAGATGAGGATGTGATATTTTCATTTCGATGAAAGCTATGCTACGAGAAGGAGAAAACATTTATCATTCCCAAATGTACAATGTCTCAAAATTTTACTAAACTCATCAATATCAATATTTTCAAGAAATGAGACAAATAGACTATACACCAATACACGATTCATGCCCCCCCCCCGACCATGAGGGGGAATTTTTTTCAGAATTCAAGACCAAAAACTGCCAAAAACCATGCAATTTCACTACTTCAAATGCAAGGATGTCCCCAAACTAAGATAAAGCAAGAATTTTTTTTATTTTTATTTTAAAGATAGCTAAAAGCAATAGAATATCTATATAAAAAAAGCAACCCAAACAAATTTTCTCTTTTAACACAAATTATTCAATAAAAGAAAAAGAAGTTCTTTCACCAAAAAATTCTAAAGAAAAAACGATGCTTTGTAACTGAAGGACACTTAAAGCAAGAGCCCAAATATTTCAAAATCAAACGAAGAAAAAGTAAGGCAAAGATGGTTGAAATTATATTCAAATTTTTTCTAGCAAAGTATAAATAGACCCAACAATTAACCCCAAAACTAAATCCAAGGTCTGGGTAAGGACAAAAACATCAAAAATAAAAAAATTCACAATTTCCACAGGCTATAGACTAACACAATGCGGAAATCCTTGATCATCGTAGGCTAGATATGGGTAGGGTGCAGAGTTTTTTCACTGGTATAAACAGGTAGGGAGTGAAAATCCAAATTCATCGCACAATCCCTCAAAGAAGGGTGTGGAAATCAAACAAAAATGGAAAAAATTAAAAATTAAGAAGGTTTTCCAATGAAGTCAGACAGTCAAAGAGTCAAGATGGATCTCCCGGTGACTCATAAAACATAAACCAAGCAATCAAAGAAAAAAAACAAGACAAACTAGGAAAATAATCCATTCCCTAGCGAAGTCGCCAATTTTGTTATTGGATAAATCGGTGAATGTGGACATAAACTGATCTCCCTAGATCCACCTAGATCTAGAACAAAACGAGACAAGACATGGAACTTTCCCTTAGCTTAATCATTGGATCTACTATTATATAAGAGACGAAAGACATACCTTTTAATATCGCTTCCTTATGCCTTTGTTGTCCCCACTTCGCTCCAGTTCTCTTGTGCTATTGATCCTGCAATGAAACACAAACCAACCAAAGTGAAAGAAACAATAGTATGATCAATGAAATCTTATATATGTGATCAAGGAATCATGTAATAATATGAGAATGATTTCATGGGAAAGAAACATTCCACTGTATTATATAATGTGGAAGAAAGATACAACCAGATGCCTTGATGTTGTCAGGTTCCTTCCAACAATTCCTTGCTTCCCACACACTTCTTGCTCCAATGGATTCTAAGATTGTGTATTTGATAGCTATTCACAATCTATCTTGACAAAGCAAAGCTCAAATCCAGTCTAACCAAGCTAACAATCTCAAGCCAAAACAACTAACTTTCTCCATGAGATCTCCTCTCCTTTTATAAGATGAAGAGGTTAAGGTGAGGAGGTTAGGATGATCCCACTAAATCATGAAAGCAAGTAAGATACTAACCATTCAGAGGCCACCTCGCCATAGAATCTTATCCTTCTAGAAGCATCAAGAAAATGTTTTTTTTCCCACGTATGAAGGTTGTCGCACCCTAGCTATAATGTAGCCTGTGGAAACTAGGCATTTCTGCAACCTGTGTATATAGCAACCTGCAGAAATCCTCCTTAATAGGGTTTTTACAAAGGAAAATACAACCTCTTCTCTTAGGGAAAGTTCTTCTCCCTTCTTTCTTCAGGAATTCAGGCCACTGACCCCTCTGAAGACAACATATAGGTTTACATCATTAACGGTCATAGGGATGGAAAAAATAATGTGTAACAATACCACTTCCCATAAACACTACACCCTCATTAACAGATTGGTAAGAAATAAACCAATTTCTATGTGAGAACATGTGGTGGGAGGCACTTGAATCTAACTGTCATTCTTATTGATATTGTAAATTACTAGAAACGAATAAAACTTGATGAGACATACCTGAATTTGTTACAGCCAAATGTGCTTCCTTCGTAGAGTTTTCCTCAGATTCCTTTCTCTTCCAACAATCTTTCTTGAGATGTCCTATTTTGCCATAGTACCAACATTTTTCTTTACCCTTTCTGTGTCTTGACTTAGATCGAGAAGAAATTCTCTCATTATGCTCTTTAGTTCGACCTCTGATAAACATCTCCTCTGAAGTTGAGGTTTCTTTACTAGATTTTCTCCTCATCTCCTCAGCCAACAAAGCTCCCACAACAAAGTCATAATATAAAACTTCCGATGAGCTAAAACTAATAGAGGTGACTAGATTATCCTAAGACTCAGGAAACGAACACAATAGTGTAATAGCCTTATCTTCATCTTCGAATTTAACTTCCATACTAGTCAATTGAACTATAAGGGTATTCAAGGTATTTAAATGGTCAACAACTTTTGTACCTTCTTTCATCCACAAACTATACAACCGTCTCTTCAAGTAGATTATGTTTGTCAAGGACTTCATCATATATAGACTTTCCAACTTGCTCCATAAGCCTGATGTTGTATCCTCTCCTACGATATTAAACAGAACCTCATCTGCTAGACATAAATGAATGGTACTAAGAGCTTTTGCATCCAAATCTTCCCATTCCCATTCCATCATGGTTGTTGGTTTATTTGACTTGCCTACCAATGTTTTTTACAACCCTTGTTGCACCAGTAAATCCCGCATCTTAAGCTTCCAAAGATCAAAGTTGTTTTTACCACTGAACTTTTCAACTTTAAACTTTGAACTCTACATCTTAGTCATTAGCGAAAAAAATCTCCTAATGTCCACTGCTTATAAAATCCTTTTAATTGTGGAGAAATAATAAATAAGGTTAAATGTGGATCCTTAATAAATAAGGTTAAAGGTTTACCACACAAAAGGTTTATAAGAATAAAAAATTTATATATTTTCAATAAAACCTTTTAATAATATATAAAAAGGTTTAATAAAAACTTTTATAACTAAAAGTTTTACTCTATAAGAATTCACCTTTTTAACTTATCCACCCAAGTGACTCTTTAATTAAAAAAAATAAAAATTACTTTAATTAAATCCTCCACCTTTACTTTTCCAAAGAACCATACCTTAAGATTTTCCAAGAATAAAATCATGCGCATTTCCACACCTCACGCTACCATTGGAGTGCGGCATGTCCGCACCTCACGATTCACTTGGAGTGCGGTGCTATTTAAAGATTTACGCACTATAATAAATAACTGGAGTGCGGAAATTCCAGGTTTTCAAACGTGGGTAAAGTGTGAGTAGTATGTCATCACACCCTTCCAAAGAAGGGATCTGCGGTGATGTATAAATTGACGCACCTCACATAAATTTCACTTGCGGTGCTCCTCCGAGAATTTGAAGCTCCTCCAACTAGCTCTGATACCACTTGTTAGAATTGCAAATGCGGAAAACACAATTCACAATGATAATTAACAATCACACATAGATTATAAACACATGGATTTCGTGTGGTTCACTCAAAATGTTGGGCTACGTCCACCAAGATCGGTTGTCTTATTATGCAGATCATGGAGATTACATCAAATTAGCAAGTTCTCACTCTGTCTCTCACACTCAGTCGTTTTGCCTCTACGGGCTTACATGAATTTATACATTCACACAAGAAACTAATTATTAAATGTAATCCCTATCCATATTCTAACTTGGTCTATTTAGTTGTAACCAATGCAAAATAATAGGATCCAGATCCATCCTTTAGAGGAATTTGTTGTCACCAAATCTCAACAGTTGTGAGGAACCTTTTTCATAAATATCCAAGTATTTACAAGTAACCTTTTTAACAAAAGAGTGTGGGATATATATATATATATATATATATATATATATATATATATATATATATATATATATATATATATATATATATATATATATATATATATATATATATATATATTTGTGTGGATGTATATATATATATTTATATATTTGTGTGGATGTATATATATATATATATATATATATATATATATATACAGACATGAAAATTCACCTGTAAAAATTCACTAGATTTTAAATTACAATTTCATATATTTAAGGTGCTTTGAATCTATGCAGATAAATAAAATCATAATTTCAACTATCTTTGTTAGTAATTGTATATTCACTGGATTAGAAGAGAACATCAGGCGATATGAGTTCCCTATATAGTGCGTCATTCATAAATGGTGAAAGTTTTGAAATCGTTTCACATCCATTAATGAATCCCAAAACGTATTGATAAATTCGTTACTACTGCATTAATTGGGAGAGGTCATATGAATACTTAAATTTTAAATCGCCTTATTGTAAAGTTGGAGACAAAGCTTTTACAGATTAAAAGAAAAATTCCCCAACTTTTACTGATTGGAAAACAAAACATATCCACTGTTTGGATTCAGAGTTGGAATTATAAGAAAATATTGAAGGCAATTTCCATGGAACTCTTAGTGCAAAGCTCCTTAAATAGAATCTCAAGTAGTGTAGAAATAACATAAAACTCTAAACATGTAAGTATTAATTGCATATGCAATTTAATGCGAATTACAAAAGAGTGAGTTTTCAAAACCTAAGATAGTACCCACTATCTTTCTAAGAAGGCATGGTTCTATTACTACTAAAGCCACTTGGAGGAATCCATTCCCAGAACATTTTTTTCTTTCATTTATTTTAAAGATCCATGCAAGACAGATAAAGGTTTTTTCCATCAAAATTTGACATAAAACTTAACACAATTTCCTTGAGATGATGTTGAGAATATACTCATCCCTATTGCAGTTGAGAGTGCCTTTATTCAATGCTATGAACATGTGACCTCAATTATGACACATAGGAGGAGGAAGTGGCAACAACTTAAGAAGAAAATTTGCAAAGGAAGACAAATGTAACTTGAAGTGGGTTACTTGCAGTCATTGCAGTTACATCGTAGAATATCTACTCACAAAAAAATATGAATTGAGTAAAATGACACGTGTTAGTTGTGAAGAAAACTAGAAACAATTACTACCTAGTGAATTCAAAATGATGTTGGGAAATGGTTAGGGCCTAGAAAAGTCAAAACAGTTGTTGGGATATTTTGACGCTTAGAAATTCTGGCTTGATGTGGAAGTGTATGGTTGGATATTTTGGTTTGATTTGGAAATGTATGGTTGGCCTATTTATATAAATATGCAGTGTTGGTATGATGTCTAGAAACAAGAATATATATATATATATATATATATATATATAATATGGTAAATTTTTGTCATTTTTCTCTGTTCATTTGTTTTTATTTTTCCTTTTTTTTTCCAGTGCGAGTGTATTATTATTGTGTATAGATATTTTTTCGGTGATTTGAGGTTGAGTAGTATCGAGTGATTTCGTGTAAGATACTAGATGTATTATAATAAACAAAAACAAAAATATTGTAGCAAATACTTGAATAATAACAAAATATAGAGAATCACAACTGTTGTTGGGAAAAATACCCTACGGACTAGCAAACTAGGGTCAAACTTGCATGCAAATTTTGACCATAAAGAAATTACTTTTTAGCCTACCACCCAAAACGTAAACCCCTCTTTCACAATACATGCATGGAAAGGAACTACTAACCTTTTTACTGATGTTTGGTGTAGATCTTCCGTTGCGCTTTGCCCTCTTGTTTGCTCTACTCCTTCCAAAGATAATCCCGTAATCAAGACAAACAACGATGCATGCATGATACTTCTCTACTTGAGGGTTATAAATTAAGCATAAATTAAACAAATCATAGATAATGCATGCATTGGGATGGGAAAAGTATTATTTTATTATTTGAACAATGAATCAACTTACAATCAAAGTCGAGACCGACCACCGCTCCTTGATCCTGATCCTGGGCTCCTCCTCTTCTTTTGTCCTCCAACTTCTTTGCATTAATTCTCCTTTGGCTTGAGGAAAGGCTAAAGGGTTGGGACAATGGATTTCGCAAATGGGCAGAGTTTCTTTGCTATAATTATCCTCTATCCAAATGGTACCCCTACCCCTTCTTTTATAAGCTAGAAGGAGCTAGGGTTTTGGATGAACTCTCGGCCATGCATGACCAGGAGTTTCAGTTAACTGACCCATATCTTTTTGTCCCGTCGGCAACTTTCCTATTTTTGTGTTTTTTTAGGTACACGCGGGATGTAGTGGGCCTTCCAGCGTGTACACGCATGCAGTCATGGGTTAGGGTGCGTGGGCCTTGACACGAGGATTTTCAAAGAGTTTTTTCAACATAGTTTTGGCAAAGAAGGGATATGAGTTGGCCTGATGCCAGGTAAGCATGTGTGGTGCAATTTAGGGTTATAATAGATGCCCCCTAATGTGTGAGGTCAGAAGAGCATCTGATGGCCGAAATATATTACCAATCTTTTACCAACCTTTACTGATATGTTGAAGGAGTGAGCCCAAAGATTAGGAACTAGGAGGTGCCATCTGCAAAATAAAAAATGTCTCACCGAGGTGGGCATACCCATGCTCAGGATAGAATAGAACCATGGCTACCAATCAAATACATTGTAGATCCATGTCAAATAACTATAAAGAGTAGCCGCGAATAATACACAGCGGAGCTACATATTGAAATCAGAAAGATATACATATAGAGTATCCATCTCCCAGAAGCTGATTTGGCCTGATGGCTGTACTTCAGATCTCGAACAACAACTTCAAAATCTTCTAAAACTTGGGTAGGAGTGTAATATGAGTGTACGACTGCACTACCCAGAGGTCTTCGATGGCTTGTCGGTTATGGACTTGATAATCTTGATGATCAGACTGAAGGCTTTAGTGATTTCGAACAAGGACTTGATTGGACGTTCAGGATGGCCAGGTATGTGGACAAGAGACATATTGCAGAGGGGCCAACTCAGGCTCAGTGACAAACTTCCATTGGATAATAGCACGACAAGTGATAAGACTCAGGCAACATATCTATTAATCATAAGTCTACGAAGCAGGAGGCAACACAAACTCTCCATATGTCTGGAAGAGTAACCAAACGGTGGAGGACACAACTCTATATAGCAAGAAAAAGCTTCCTAAGGTCGTACTACATCCTATAGTATGATAATCAAACGAACATATGTGCTTTATCCAAGGGCGACTCATTATGTTGCCAATAAAGAAAATACTTTTCCCATCCTCTTTTTGGGGTATATTTGATTTTTTTTGTTCTTTTTGATAGTTTTTGAAAAAGAATAAAGGGATCTTACGTTACAATGGAGGAACGAGTACTGAAAACATGCAAGCTCAAGGCACAAGGACAAGACTGATGTTCTGGTGAAATGATACTCAGGAAAAATCCTCCAGTGGCCAAAGGTGTTAAGATGTAGAAGCAAATTGTTACAAGGCTGATGGGTAAGGTAAGCAAATGCGGTTGATAGAACACACAATGGTAACGTCCTTCGATGTAAGTTTTAACGAGCCCAGAGAAGGTAAGCTCGGTGGTTTTTCATATTTAGAGAGTCTGAAAAAGCATAAAAGGAGACTCCACTGGGGTACCTTTTTCGAAGATAGTCTAGTCGGTTTGAAAAATGGATAAACTAGCACCGATTAGACGTCGATTCAGAACCATTTTAACGAGTGTGACAAAGACAAGATCACTCGGCTATTTTTTCACTTTTAAGGAGTCTGAAAAAATCTTAACTATGGACTCCGTCGGGAATGTTCTTTTGGACCATTTTAATGAGTGTGAAAGAATAAAATCACTCGACGATCTTTTCAATTTTAGGGAGTCTGAAAAGAGCTTAACTATGGACTCCGGGGGGGTTTCTTTTTCGTAAATTTGGTCCCTCAGGCCCGAAAAAGGAATAAAATTGTACCTAAGGATACTCTTCTAAAGAATGGGAATTCAATAGAGTATTCCTTTGTTTGTACAGTTGACCGTCCAGACCGAAAAAGGGGTAAACTACCACCGGACAGACGTGACTTCAAATTTCAGTTTAACGAGCGTGAAAGGTCACAAGATCGCTCGACAATCTTTTCATGTTTAGAGGATCTAAAAAGGGCTTAAAAGGAGACCTGTTATGTTTTGAGAGTACAGAGGGTAAGACAAAGAGTGAAAAAGACCCATGCAAATGAGGCTCAAACTCATATTCAGGAAATACTATATGGACTCCCGAGCCTACAGTGTTGTTAGAAACGGCATGGACACCATAATGCAACCAGGACCTACCCAGGGCATCCATGTTTTGGTAAGCTCTACCACCAAGTCATGACACTTCTAGAGTAGATATGACAGTTCTATGTCACAACTTGATGGGATCAATGCTATAGCATAAGAAAAAGGAAACGAGATGCAAAAGTTGGGGTGATATCCTAACCTATATGCTCAAGTTGATTTTTGAAAAAATAATTTTTTTTATGGACCGTCAATATTTTTTCGAAACTCAAACAAAATTGTTCCAATACCTGATCAAATCCCTCCCATATAACTCTTGGATCACTCTAAATGGTTTTTGGTATAAAGAAACTGATAAGGGGGTCCAAAAAAGTGACAAAAAGAGGCCAAAAAGTCTATAAATAGAAGCTGGCAGCTAATTATCACCATTACTAATTTGGAAATTGACTCTGGAGCCAAAAGACCCCCTTTGACAAAGATCATGATTCCGGGAGCTACAGTGGATGAAACATACTTCTTCTTGGACCAAGTAAGTACAAACTCAATTATCTAGCTATTCAATACTTCCATTTTAGCATTTCACTTATTTTTTGGGTGGCCGTTGACCTCAAAAAGGTTATCCCTAGGTACACACGGGCTGTCCAGAGACAGACCGCATGTACACGCATGCAGAGAAAAGCCTGCACGCGACTTTCACTTCTACAGGCCACATGTACCCCCCCCGGCGTGATGAAAAAGCAAATGGAAAAAAGTATTGAACCTCCTTTACCTTGTTGTGTTGGCAGGATGTATGTCCAGTGGAGGGTAAGGGAGCACGAGGCCTCCAATGAGTTAGTTGTTGCAGATCCGAATGTTGTGGCCATGTTGATGCAATGAAGTTTGTTAAAATTCTTTTTATGTTTGTTCATGCACGCACAAACAAGGCTACTGAACACCTTGATTGATTACTGGCACCTTGACGCAGAGGCGTTTATGCTAGAGGGTCAACCCTTGGTTCCCACCACCGAGGATATTTACTTTCTAACTGGCCTCTCAAGGAGAGGGGAACCAGTCAACTTTCAGACTTTTCCTACGGGGCCAAGCAAGGTCTTGGAGCTGATAGCTGAGTACTGTGAGGCTGGGACCGATCATAGAGGTTCTTTGGTGCCTATTAGCAAGATTAACAACCTTACACTATAGACTATCTTATTGCTTATTGGGAGGATTACCGGCTCAGCAGCCGTGCATTAGGCTTCGCATGCACAGATGAACTTTGCTATCCAGTGCATGAATGCGCAAATTTTTGATTGGAGTACCACACTACTAGAGTGTATGAAGAGGCAATTGACAGATTTCCAACATCGGACACAAAGGAACTTCGGGTTCGGGACTATCTTGTGTTCGTTCTTTTTTGAGAGATTTCTGTGCTTCAGTCCTTGGTTGGCAGTACGAGGACATCTGGCCAGTTTCCCCGCAGTATGCAGATGGGCAGTGTTACTGCCACGACAGGGTGGCGGAAGGACCGTTGAGGCCTTCGATGATGAATTTTTTACTTAGCTTTCATGATAGATCCCTGCTATTGAGGACTACCCATATGCAGGGATCGACTTTTCGAGAGATCCAGAGATACCTGTGCCTCCTGGTGAGGAGCGAGGGGAGATGGGTAAGTCTCCACCTGTATAGTTTTTTTGTTTGCATATGTAATTTTTATGTCTTTTTGATATATATATCATGTTTTTGTATGCCATAGTATTTGATGGGTGAACGTTTATTGTGTGTAGATGTGGGACCCGTGCGACCTRCCGACTATGCATGGAACAGGCATCGCCCACGGCCGGAAGCCGCAGCTACTGCCACTAGGGGAGCGACAGTAGCAGGGAACCTCCCAGCAGGAGAGGCCGAGAGGGTCCTTAGGTGAATTGAGTAGAACTTTACTACGCTCACTCGCACAGTCCCGATGGCAAAGATAGAGGACCTACCGCCATCCATGCAGACTCATGTTGTGGGGGCACCTCGAACATGGGTCCGATTGTTTAGGCATTTAGCCCACGTTGTAGATGATTATAACAGGGCCCATAGGCCATGAATAGACTTTAGACTCTTTATGCTCCCCGAGCACCTTGTTGTATATATTTTTTGAGGGCATAAGCTCGGTGACTCGTTACTGTTCCCACTTTTGAGGCGCTTGTGTCCATCTATGTACTCTGATGATTTTATGATGTTTATATATGGTTTTTATCTCTTTTGTGTCTTATGTATTACGTGTGAAAAAATGTATTTACATGTTTATGTCCATGATCTTTTTATATGTGGGAAAGATGCCAATCTAAAATGTGATTAGCTAGAGTATCTGTGATTTGGTTTAATCTCCTAGGAACATGAAAATATGTAATATAATCAAAGTTGTGTTCTAATAGACATACCCTAAGGAATCGTCGGTGTAAAGTTGGATCATGAACCCGATATATTTTGTATAAATGCGACACAACTAGTTGAGCGTCTAGATAGACCCGGAGACGAGAGATACCCAATGACAATGCATCACGAAGCAACTCAATAATTGCACTATAGTCAGCAACATTATTTGTGGTGTCACCTAAGCATATACCTTCGGAAGATAACAACTAACCATGTGGTGTAAAGATTACCTAAGCTGTGGAGGCAAGCCTCCGCATGTGTCGACTAGCACCGTCCGCATACCCCACGAACACCTCAGATTCACTTGAGATCTGCCACATTGACGAAAGATAACATCAATGACACATCCATAACACCTTTTTAAAAGAAATGTAAAAAAGTAATAGTACAAAGACTATACATGTGTTACAAAAAGTTACCCACAGTGACCTTGTTATGAGTAATACTTCTTGAGGTAGAGCCCATTTCTAGGCTGCGCCAAAGCATTCCCTTCAAAATAGACCAAACAATAAGCGCCCTTTTTTAATACCTCTTTAATAATGAAGGGTCCAAACCACATGGGTTTAAACTTTCCTGCCCCCAGGGGGTCCTTATCTTGGTCATAGACCAGGACAAGGTCGCCCTCAGAAAAAATCGAAGGATGAACGGACCTATCATATTGACACTTGACCTTATGTTTATGATCCTTGTTGGTCGAGGCCACATCGTGACGCTCCTCATCAAGCTGCTCAAGGTGTACTAACCGCTCTTCAAGTGGAGAAGTGTCTGGCAATAACTGTACTGCCAATTTTAGAGATAGGATTTGACATTCGATGGGAAAGAATGCCTCCACCCTGTAAACAAGTTGGAAAGGTGAGAAACCAATTGCAGTCTTAACAGATGTTCGGTAAGCCCATAATATCGAGTATAACATCAAATGCCAATTTGACTTGGCTGAGTTGATAGTTCGTTGTAGAATAGTCTTAAGAGTTTTGTTTACAGCTTCCACCTGCCCATTGGCTTGGGGGTAGTAAGGTGATGAATGTTCCTATCGTAACCCAAGATTTGATGTTAATTCGGACATCATTTGGTTCTGAAAGTGACTGCCATGGTCAGTGACAATCTCTCTCGGGACGCCAAACCTTGCTATAATTTGGTTGAATAAGAAGAGAGCTGCAGTCTCTCTGTCATCTTTAAATGTCGGCATAGCTTCAACCCACTTAGTGAAGTAGTCGACGGCTACGATGATATAGCGGTGCCCCCTTGCTGACGGGGGGTTACATGTAGTGTAATTAATCCCCCACTTAGTGAAGGGACCAACAGTGATGACAGGAAACATGGGAGCTGGATGTGCCCTCATCTTCTGAGAGAAGATTTGGCACGGATGACACTTCTTGACTGACTCGATACAATCTTTGATAAGTGTGGGCCAGAAGTAACCTACTCGTAAAATATTTTGGGTTGTTGCCAACCCAGATAAGTGACGACCACAAGCTCGTGTATGACAATCATTGAGCACTATGACGGCCTCCTCATGAGTGAGACATTGACGCAGGATGCAGTCTACACCTCTCCGATACAACGTATCATCGAGTATGAGATAATTCTTAGCCTGATGGCATATGTCTCGACACTCGTCATGAGAATCAGAGGCACTTCAAAGTCTGGAGATAGATCAGTATATCTCTGTACCAGAGGTATTAAGATTCAATCAAAAACATATCCCCCCAGATAGGTGATTCCTCAGGCACAACGTCACCCGACTCAATCGGAAGCTCCAAACTAAGTTCTACGAAGACCAATGACTTCTTGGACTTGGCTGAAACAAAGTCTAAGTACAATTCTTGGAGGATGACCATCCATCTACTGATTTTTCCGCCGATAACTCGTTGTGTCAACATGTACTAGAATGGATTCACGATAGGAATGACGGTGGTCTTGCGAATCAGAACATAGTGACGGAACCGTTGAACAGCATGAACTACTGCCAATGCAAGTTTTTTGAGATGGGAATAATTAAATTTCGGTCCTACGAGGCCTCATCTCAGGTAATATATCACGTATTCTAAAAATGAATCATCTTCTTGAACTAAAACCATGCCTATGGTTGAATCTGTGGCAGCCAACTATAATAAGAAATCTTTGTTATAATTAGGTGGCCGTAGTAGAGGTGTGGTTGTGAGGGCATGTTTTAATGCATCGAAAGAGCATTGAGCGGCCTCGTCCCAAAAAAAGGGAACATCTTTCTTCAGTAAATGCATAAAGCCCTTGGTGATTTCGGCATAGTTGGTGATGAAGCATCGTAAGAAGTTCGCCTTGCCTTGAAGACTTTGAAGATGTAAGATTGTGCATGGGGGGCCAACTAGATTATTGCCTCCACCTTAAGAGGATCCACCATAATCCCTGTTGTTGATACAATGAAACCTAACAAACGTCCTGACGTGACACAAAAGCTGCACTTGTTGGGATTCAAGCGAATCCTGAAGTAGCGACAACGTTCAAAGATTAGTCTGAGGTGCGTAGGATAAATCATCTAGATAGGCCTCGACTATATGTTTGAGGTCATGAAACGCAAAAGACATGGCCTGTTGGAATGTGGCCCCAGCATTTTTAAGGCCAAAAGGCATCTTATGATAGGCGAATGTACTCCACGGACAAATGAATGTCGTTTTGTGTTGGTCTTCAGGTTTGATTTGGATTTGATTATATCCTGAAAAACCATCCATGAACAAAAAGGCTTCACAACCGGCACATTCATCAATGATCTGGTCAATGAATGGGGTTGGAAAATTATCTTTTGGACATGCCTTGTTCAAATCACGGAAATCAGTACATACACGAATCGTGCCTTGTTTTTTATTGACCGGCACAGGGTTTGACACCCATTGAGTCAAATGAATAGGATAAATGAAACTTTCCTTGAGCAATTTCTCAACCTCAAGCTTAATGGATGCCGCTTTCTTAGGATTGACTTGACGAAGTTTTTGTCGAATAGGCTTGGCATCGGGATACGTTGTGATTTCATGTTCAACTATTTTCGGATCGATACATGGAATTTCCTCATAAGACTAGGAAGAAACATCGCAGAATTCTTTGAAAAGATCCGTATAAATTTGAATCTCTTCAGGGGAGCAGTCTGCCCTGACGAAGACATTCTCCATGATGCCAGGGTTTTAGGAGATATTTATAGGTATAGTTTCAATGATAATCGCCATATTTCCCTCAGCATAAATTTCCTGTGTAGCTAAGAGATTAATAGGACATGGATGATCTCCCGTCATGGTGATAGTGAATTCTCCTGCCTCGATTCGGCTTAACTCTAGGAGGAAATATGATCTATGATGCAGATCGTCCCAAGGTTTGTCCAGACTAGTCATTGCTTTGATTACTACTTCGTCAGAAGGCAAGACTAAATCTAACGAGTCGGTGTTGGCGAGAGAACCCTGAGCCCAGATAGGCTCTGGTGGTGGATCTAACTCTTGTGCGGGAGTTAGATCAGAGTTAGTTGAAGCTTTTTGTACTAAAGAGTACACTACTTCAGTGGTCGACAAAGGAATGGACATGCCGGAGTACCTTGTCTCATCCATCGTGGCTGATGGGGAAGGAAGAATCCATGGATCCTCAAAGTAAGTTGTGCGGAATGACAAAACTTGAAAAATCTCAGCCTTGTGGTGATTAGATATAAAATTGACATCGTCATGAGGAGGTGGGTAATCGAAGGTACCCATCAAGGATGGGCACAAACCAACTCCTACGTTAACGACACCGGCTTGAGGATTATCAATCATGGGAACCGTGGATTCCCCCAAAGCTGGGTCAGGCCTAGAGAAGGACAATTGATCGATGGCCACTATCCGACCCTCATGTGGAAACAATAAGACTCGAAAAAATGTAGCAACCACAACTTGCATAGCATAAGTCCAAATCTGACCTAACAAGAGGTTATAGTCGAGGGAAGCATTGACTACCTCTACTTCGACACACACGGTCTTCCCTCCTAACTGCATAGGGAAAGAAGGAATGATGCCATGTGGTCGGAAAGAATGACTGTTGAACACAATGAGCAGAATAGGTGATGGAGACAAAGCGGGCTGGCTAATAGCCTTCCAACATGCTAACGACATAATGCATGTCGAGGCGCCCTCGTCGACCACTGTGCGAAAAATATTGCATGTAAAATTTTTTGTGAGATGGGCCACTACTATCTGAAATGCTACGTGGTAAGGCAGACGAGGTTTTAAGTCGGTTGTATCTAACATGATGGTACCCGGGTTACAAGTCTCAGTAGAGCCTAAAGCAGTTAACAAGGCTTTCCTCTGAGCAGTGCAGCTTTGAAGGACTTCCAAAGCAGACATCGCACAAGGGGTTTGTGATAAATCCTCCACCACAAAGTAATTATGGGCAGCCCTTACGTTTGGGTTATGAGAAGCTTTCTTAAATGCACCCTTTGGAATGCATGTCATCGTTTCTCCCAATGTCTTCTCAATCTGTAGAGGAAGAGATGGGAGTTCAGCTTCTTTGCCCTTCTCAGAGGCACTTAGTTTACTATAGTCGTGCACTCTAGTTGTTATTAAAGCATCACCCCTAACCATATATACGTTCGTGGATGAGGACCTGTTTGGAGGAGGGCAGGTTTCTTGGCTGCCCCCTTCGGAACTTGTAGAGGCTTGAGTTAAATTTTTCCCATGCTAAAAGGGATTAGTCAACATGGCTTGTTGTTGTTGTGTGACAAACTTTTGGGCCTCTGCAAGTCGAGGAAAAAGATGGGTTGGGTGGTCTTCCGCACACAAGTTGCAAGGATACCTTGCCTTCCATTTTTCCATGGTGCACTCGCCATCATTATCAGTGGGTTTTTTCTCCCCCTTACCCTTCTTTCATTGTTTTTTCTTCCCTTCAGGCTGTTGGGTGGCCTTTGGTTTAGTCGACTGCATGGAGTGTACTTCTGATGTTTGGGTAGGAGGAGCAGCCAAAGTAGTAGTCTGGTTGGCCGCTGAGTGTTGGATAGATAACTATTTCAATTGTTTTGTCAATTGCTCAGCGGGCTTGGTTTGTGCTTAACCAACAATACCGTCAGCATGTGGTCCAACTCTCTGTCTAGTTTTATCTAGTATCGATCGTGGTGCATCCGACAGGATGTTGTATAATAAACCAGACTGAGAATAGATGAGCTCAAACTATTGAGCCCTCATGATGGCATCTTCTTCAGAGAAAACTCCTTAAGTCGCGATGTCTTTGGATAATTGTGGGACTAAAGACTTAAGGAACCACTCAAGCAAGAATGCTGGTGAGACTGGTACTTTGATTAGACTCTTTCGGCGTCTCCACTCTCAGATATGATCAGAGATATGGTCCGCTGTTGTTTGCTCAAAATTGGTGAGAAACTCTGTGCTCGCATCGTATCTCACAGGTAACTGGAAATGGTTAAGGAAGGCCATCGCCAGTTCGCCAAAAGAAGAGTATCTTGAGCGATCGAGCTCGATGTACCATTTCGTGGCACTCTCGATAAGAGTGCGTTGAAACAATTGAAACTGAACGGAGTCATATTTCAATGAGTTAGATGAACACCAAAGATGGAAGGTAGTCACGTGATCACCTGGATCTTCGTTAGGCTTGGCCTTGAACTTTGGAATGTTCGAAGGAAACTTTGTTGGCATAGGAGGCCAACGTGGATCATGACAAATAGGATAATTTAACAACCTTGTCAAATCTGGCAAGTGTAATGTCGCCAAGAATGGTAGCTTGGGTTGCTGCTGATAGCCTGGGAAAAAGGGTCTCGGGGTTTGACTGGCACCAGGTTGACAGGAAAAATTTGGCTACTGTCCCGGGTTCTGGTAGAAACCATGGCCCTGACCAGCATAAGGATTTTTCATCTATGGAGACATCATTGGTTGATTACCCATAAAGGACATAGGATGTTGGGAATTCATCGTGTTTGACGGACTTTGTGAAGGTTTACCCCATGCCGGCCCTAATGAAAGAGGCATAGAAGTCTATCTAGGGTTCCATTGACTATTTAAAGAATTACCCTAGAACAACATTCCAGAGGAGGGAATGGATCCTTGTCCTGAGTTCCAAGGTCCTGCTATATGTGCCCCCGGCACAGGAATAGTACCCTGCGCTGGAGTAGACTGTCCAAAACTGGGAGTGCCCCCAGATGGGAAAGCAGTGGATGTGAAAGTGTTGTTACCAAACATCTCATTCCAAACAAATGGTGACGAACCAACCGGCATAGTGTTCCCAGGTGTTCCTTGACTCCCAGCTCCAAATAAACTAGTGTGTGCAGGCTGCCCAACAGACAGCTAATGCAGACCACCAAGTGAAGGGGACGAAGGAGAGATATGACCTCCAGCATAAGGAAAAGCATTAAAAGGGATAGAAGTTCCCCCAAGTTGACCTTGCAGAGGAGCGTTAGAGCTCCCTGCCCCCAGACCCAAAGTTTGTAAAGTGGAGTGAGTGAGTGTAGGACTTGTACCTGAACTAGGCATACCATATGAAAACGGAGAGCCTATCGCACTAGGTGTGAAGGGAGTTTTGGCTGCCACGATAGATGGGATCAATCCACTGTGCGACATAGTTGTGACCAAGACCATGGTGGCCCAGACCGACGATGGCAAGTTAGGAGATGCTTCTCCTGTGGTAGCAACGGTGGTGGGAATGGAAGAATTCCCAAAGAAAGTAACAGTGTTTGTTTCCATAGCTTTGTGAGGCACTGACAGGCATTCATAAAATTGAATTGGTACAATAACTTGTGGCCAAGTATTAGTGGTTGGGATTTCAACCGAACCAATATTGGTGGTTGATTCCTCCAGGAGTTGTTTGGGCACAATGGTTTGTAACCTGGTTGCTTCGAAAGACCCTTGTTGGTCTAGCCTCCGCCTCAATGGTGGCAGGGGTGGCTCTAGTATAACCGGTGGTAGGCCCAGAAGCCTTTGTGACCGGCAGAGCTTGGGATCCTCCACTGTGTGAGAAGATCCAAGACACGCTAAGGTATTCTACACGTTCAAACAGTAACACACACTAAAAAAAGAAGCCCCTAAGAGATAAGACAAGAAAACACTAATCTAGTAGGAAGAAAAGTTACAACAACCAACACTAGATAAACTTACCGGTGCAAGTGCAACTTGAACATGGAAGCACCCTCCGGGTATAATCTACAAAGCGTGGCCCCATGTCTGTCTACCACAGTATACCCCCGCAGTCACCCGTGTATGTCCCTAAAAATATTGGCAATTACTTTGCCAGGATACTCTTCTAAAGAATGGGAATTCAATAGAGTATTCCTTTGTTTGTACAGTTGACCGTCCAGACCGAAAAAGGGGTAAACTACTACCGGACAGACGTGACTTCAAATTTCAATTTAACGAGTGTGAAAGGTCACAAGATCGCTCGACAATCTTTTCATGTTTAGAGGGTCTAAAAAGGGCTTAAAAGGAGACCCGTTATGTTTTGGGAGTACGGAGGGTAAGACAAAGAGTGAAAAAGACCCATGAAAATGAGGCTCAAACTCATATTCAAGAAAGACTATATGGACTCTCGAGCCTACAGTGTTGTTAGAAACGGCATGGACACCATAATGCAACCAGGACCTACCTAGGGCATCCATGTTTTGGTAAGCTCTACCACCAAGTCATGACACTTCTAGAGAAGATGTGACGGTTCTGTGTCACAACTTGATGGGATCGATCCTATAGCATAAGAAAAATGCAACGAGATGCAAAAGTTGGGGTGATATCCTAACCTATATGCTCAAGTTGATTTTTGAAAAAATAATTTTTTTTATGGACCGTCAATATTTTTTCGAAACTCAAAAAAAAATGTTCCAATACTTGATCAAATCCCTCCCATATAACTCCTGGATCACTCTAAATGGTTTTTGGTATAAAGAAATTGATAAGGGGGCCAAAAAGTGACAAAAAGAGGCCAAAAAGTCTTTAAATAGAAGCTGGCAGCTCATTATCACCATTACTGATTTGGAAATTGACTCTGGAGCCAAAAGACCCCCTTTGCCAAAGATCGTGATTCCGGGAGCTACAGTGGATGAAACAGACTTCTTCTTGGACCAAGTAAGTACAAACTCCCTTATCTAGCTATTCAATACTTCCATTTTAGCATTTAACTTATTTTTTGGATGAGAGTTGACCTCAAAAAGGTCTGCCCTAGGTACACACGGGTTGTCCAGAGACAGACCGCATGTACATGCATGCAGAGAAAAGCTTGCGCGCATGTACACGCGACTGTCACTTCTATAGGCCACGTGTACCCCCCCCNCTCGCGTGATGAGAAAGAAAATGGAAAAAAGTATTGACCCTCTTTTACCTTGTTGTGTTGGCAGGATGTATGTCCAGTGGAGGGAAAGGGACCACGAGGCCTCCAATGAGTTAGTTGTTGTAGATCCGAATGATGTGGTCGTGTTGATGCAATCAAGTTTGTTAAAATTCTTTTTATGTCCGTTCATGCACGCACAACCAAGGCTACTGAATGCCTTGATTGATTACTGGCACCCTGACGCAGAGGCGTTTATGCTAGAGGGGCAATCCTTGGTGCCCACCACCGAGGATATTTACTTTCTAACTAGCCTCTCAAGGAGAGGGGAACCAGTCAAATTTCAAACTTTTCCTGCGGGGTCGAACAAGGTTTTGGAGCTGATAGCTGAGTAATGTGAGGCTGGGACCGATCGTAGAGGTTCTTCAGTACCTATTAGCAATATTACCAACCTCACACTACAAACTATCTTATTTCTTATTGGGCACATTACAGGCTCAACAGTCGTGAATCAGGCTTCGCACGCACAGATGAACTGTGCTATCCAGTGCATGAATGCACAAATTTTTGATTGGAGTACCACACTGCTGGAGTGTATGAAGAGGCAATTGACAGATTGCCAACAACGGACACAGAGGAACTTTGGGTTCGGGACTATCTTGTGTTCATTCTTTTTTGAGAGAGTTCCGTGCTTCAGTCCTTGGTTGGCAGTACGAGGACATCTAGCCACTTTCCCCACAGTATGCAGATGGGCAGTGTTACTGCCATGACAGCGTGGTGGAAGGACCGTTGAGGCCTTCGACGATGACTTTTTTACTTATTTGTCATGACAGATCCCTGCTATTGAGGACTACCCATATGCGGGGATCAACTTTTCGAGAGATCCAGAGATACATGTGCCTCTTGGTGAGGAGCGAGGGGAGATGGGTAAGTCTCCACCTGTATAGTTTTTTTGTTTGGATATGAAATTTTCATGTCTTTTTTATATATATATCATGTTTTTGTATGCCATAGTATTTGATGGGTGAACGTTTATTGTGTGTAGATGTGGGACCCGTGTAACTTGCCGACTATACATGGAACAGGCGTCGCCCACGGCCGGAAGCCGTAGCTACTGCCACTGGGGGAGAAGCTATAGCAGGGAACCTCCCAGTGGGAGAGGCCGAGAGGGTCCTTAGGCGAATTGAGCAGAACTTTACTACGCTCACTCGCATAGTCCCGATGGAAAAGATAGAGGACCTGCCGCCATCCATGCAGACTCATGTTGTGGGGGCACCTCGGACATGGGTCTGATTGTTTAGGCATTTAGCCCGTGCTGTAGATGATTATAATAGGGCCCATAGGCCCTGAACAGACTTTAGACTCTTTATGTGCCCCGAGCACCTTGTTGTATATTTTTTTTGAGGGCATAAGCCCGGTGACTCGTTATTATTCCGACTTTTGAGGCGCTTGCGTCCATCTATATACTCTGAGGATTTTATGATGTTTATATATGGTTTTTATCACTTTTGTGTCTTATGGATTACGTGTGCAAAAATGTTTTTACATGTTTATGTCCATGATCTTTTTATATGTGGGAAAGATGCCAATCTAAAATGTGATTAGCTAGAGTATCTGTGATTTGGTTTAATCTCCTAGGAACATGAAAATATGTAATATAATCAAAGTTGTGTTCTAAGAGACATACCCTAAGGAATCGTCGGTGTAAAGTTGGATCATGAACCCAGTATATTCATTTTAGCTGCGACACAACCAGTTGAGCTTTTAGATAGACCCGGAGACGAGAGATACCCAATGACAATGCATCACGAAGCAACTCAATAACTGCACTATACTCAGCAACATTATTTGTGGTGTCACCTAAGCATATACCTTCAGAAGATAACAACTAACCCTGTGGTGTAAAGATTACCCAAGCTGTGGAGGCAAGCCTCCGTGTGTGTCGACTAGCACCGTCCGCATACCCCATGAACACCTCAGATTCACTTGACATCTGCCACATTGACAAAAGATAACATCAATGACATGTCCATAACACCTTTTTAAAAGAAATGTAAAAAATTAATAGTACAAAGACTATACATATGTTACAAAAAGTTACCCACAGTGACCTTGTTATGAGTAATACTTCTTGAGGTAGAGCCCATTTCTAGGCTCCGCCAAAGAATTCCCTTAAAATCGACCAAACAATAAGCGCCCTTTTTTAATACCTCTTTAATAATGAAGGGTCTGAACCACATGGGTTTAAACTTTCCTGCCCCCAGGGGATCCTTATCTTGGTCATAGACCAGGACAAGGTCGCCCTCAGAAAAAATCTGAGGATGAACGGACCTATCATATTGACACTTGACCTTATTTTTATGAGCCTCGTTGGCCAGGGCCACATCGCGACGCTACTCATTAAGCTGCTCAAGGTGTACTAACCGCTCTTCAAGTGGAGAAGTGTCTGGCAATAACTGTACAGCCAATTTCAGAGATGGGATTTGACATTCAATGGGAAAGACTGCCTCCACCCCGTAAACGAGTTGGAAAGGTGAGAAACCAGTTGTAGTCTTAACAGATGTTCGGTAAGCCCATAATACCGAGTATAACATCAAATGCCAATTTGACTTGGTTGAGTTGATAGTTCGTTGTAGAATAGTCTTAAGAGTTTTGTTTACAGCTTCCACATGCCCATTATCTTGGGGGTAGTAAGGTGATGAATGTTCCTGCCATAACCCAAGCTTTGATGTTAATTCGGACATCATTTGGTTCTGAAAGTGACTGCCGTGGTCAGTGACAATCTCTCTCGGTACGTCGAACCTTGCTATAATTTGGTTGAATAAGAAGAGAGTTGCAGTCTCTCCGTCATCTTTAAACGTTGGCATAGCTTCGACCCACTTAATGAAGTAGTCGAGGACTACAATGATATAGCGGTGCCCCCTTGCTGACAGGGGGTTGCATGTAGTGTAATCAATCCCCCACTTAGTGAAGGGACCAACTATGATGACAGGAAACATGGGAGCTGGATGTGCCCTCATCTTCCGAGAGAAGATTTGGCATGGATGGCACTTCTTGACCGACTCGATACAATCTTTGATAAGTGTGGGCTAGAAGTAACTTGCTCGTAAAATATTTTGGGTTGTTTCCAACCCAGATAAGTGACTGCCACAATCTCCTGTATGACAATCGTTGAGCACTATGATGACGTCCTCATGAGTGAGACATCGACGCAAGATGCAGTCTACACCTCTCCAATACAACGTATCATCGAGTATGAGATAATTCTTAGCCTGATGGCGTATCCGTCGATGCTCGTCATGGGAAGCAGAGGGGGGGCACTTCAAATTCTTGAGATAGATCAGTATATCTTCGTACCAGGGGTCTGAAGATTCAATCAAAGACCTATCCCCCCAGATAGGCGATTCCTCAGGCACAACGTCACCCGACTCAACCGAAATCTCCGAAATAAGTTCTGCGAAGACCAATGACTTCTTGGACTTGGCTAAAACTAAGTATAAGTCAAATTCCTGGAGGATGACCAAACATCTACTGATTTTTCCGCTGATAATGCGTCGTTTCAACATGTACTGGAATGGATTCACGATAGGAATGATGGTGGTCTTGCGAATCAGAACATAGTGACGGAACCGTTGAACAGCATGAACTGCTGCCAACACAAGTTTTTCGAGATGGGAATATTTAAGTTCCAGTCCTACGAGGCCTCATCTCAGGTAATAGATCATGTATTCTAAAAATGAATCACCTTCCTGAACTAAAACAATGCCTATGGTTGATTCTGTGGTAGCCAGATATAATAAGAAATCTTTGTTATAATTAGGTGGTCGTAGCAGAGGTGCGATTGTGAGGGCGTGTTTTAATGCGTTGAAAGAGCGTTGAGCGGCCTCGTCCCAGAAAAAGGGAACATCTTTCTTCAGTAAACGCATAAATCCCTTGGTGATTTCGGCATAGTTGGCGATGAAGCATCGTAAGAAGTTTGCCTTGCCTTGAAGACTTTGAAGATGTAAGATTGTGCGTGGGGGGGGTAACTAGATTATTGCCTCCACCTTAAGAGGATCCACCATGATCCCTGTTGTTGATATGATGAAACCTAACAAACGTCCTGACGTGACGCAAAAGCTACACTTGTTGGGATTCAAGCGAAGCCTGAAGTAGCGACAACATTCGAAGATTAGTCTGAGGTGCGTAGGATGATCCTTTCGCTTGCGAGAGCATCATGATAAATCATCTAGATAGGCCTCGACTATATGTTTGAGGTCATGAAATGCAAAAGACTTGGCCCACTGGAATGTGGCTCCAGCATTTTTAAGGCCAAAAGGCATCTTACGATAGGCGAATGTACCCCACGGACAAATGAATGTCTTATTGTGTTGGTCTTCAGGTTTGATTTGGATTTGATTATATCCTAGAAAACCATCCATGAAAAAAAAGGCTTAACAACCAGCACATTCATCAATGATCTGGTCAATGAATGGGGTTGGAAAATTATCTTTTGGACATGCCTTGTTCAAATCACGGAAATCGGTACATACACGAATCGTGCCTTGTTTTTTATTGACCGGCACAGGGTTTGACACCCATTGAGTCAAATGAATAGGATAAATGAAACCTGCCTTGAGCAGTTTCTCAACCTCAAGCTTAATGGCTGCTTCTTTCTTAGGATTGACTAGACGAAGTTTTTTTCGAACATGCTTGGCATCAGGATACGTTGTGATTTCATGTTCAACTATTTTCGGATCGATACTTGGCATTTCCTCATAAGACTAGGAAAAAACGTCGCAGAATTCTTTGAAAAGATCCATATAAATTTGAATCTCTTCGGGGGAGAAATCTGCCCCGACAAAGACATTCTTCATGATGCCAGGGTTTTAGGAGATATTGATAGGTATAGTTTCAACAATAGTCACCATATTTCCCTCAGCATAAATTTCCTGTGTAGCTAAGAGATTAATAGGGCATGGATGATCTCCCGTCATGGTGATAGTGAATTCTCCTACCTCGATTCGGCTTAACTCTGGGAGGAAATATGATCTGTGATGCAGATCATCCCAAGGTTTGTCTGGACTAGTCATTGCTTTGATTACTGCTTCATCAGAAGGCAAGACTAAATCTAACGAGTCGGTGTTGGCGAGAGAATCTTGAGCCCAGATAGGCTCTGGTGGTGGATCTAACTGTTGGGCGGGAGTCGGATCAAAGTTAGCTGAAGCTTGTTGGACTAAAGAGTACGCTACTTCAGTGGCCGACAAAGGCATGAACATGTCGGAGTGCCCTGTCTCATCTATCGTGGCTGATGGGGAAGGAAGAATTCATGGATCCTCAAAGTAAGTCATGCGGAACGACAAAACTTGAAAAATCTCAGCCTTGTGGTGATTAGATATAAACTTGACATCGTCATGAGGAGGTGGGTAATCGAAGGTACCCATCAAGGATGGGCACAAACCAGCTCCTACGTTAACGACATCAGCTTGAGGATTATCAATCATGGGAACCGTGGATGCCCCCAAAGTTGGGTCAGGCCTAGAGAAGGACAATTGATCGATGGTCACTATCCGACCCTCATGTGGAAACAATAAGACTCGGAAAACTGTAGCAACCACAGCTTGCATAGCATAAGTCCAACTCCGAACTAACTCTACTTCGACACACACGGTCTTCCCTCCTAACTGCACAGGGAAAGAAGGAATGATGCCATGTGGTCGGAAAGAATGACTATCGAACGCAGTGAGGAGAGTAGGTGACGGAGACAAAGTGGGCTGGCCAATAGCCTTCCAACATGCTAACGACATAATGTATGTCGAGGCGCCCTCATCGACCACCGTGCGAAAAATATTGCATGTAAAAGTTTTCGTGGGATGAGCCACTACTATCTGAAACGCTACGTGGTAAGGCAGATGAGGTTTTAAGTCGGTTGTATCTAACATGATGGTACCCGGGTTACAAGTCTCAGTAGAGCCTAAAGCAGTTAACAAGGCTTTCCTCTGAGCAGGGCAGCTTTGAAGGACTTCCAAAGAAGACATCGCACAAGGGGTTTGTGATAAATCCTCCACCACAGAGTAATTATGGACGGACCTTGCATTTGGGTTATGAGAAGCTTTCTTAAATGCACCCTTTGGAATGCGTGTCATCGTTTCTCCCAATGTCTTCTCAATCTGTAGAGGAAGAGATGGGAGTTTGGCTTCTTTTCCCTTCTCAGAGGCACTTAGTTTACTATATTCTTGCACTCTAGTCGTTATTAAAGCATCACCCCTAACCATATATACGTTCGCGGATGAGGAACTGTTTGGAGGAGGGAAAGTTTCTTGGATGCCCCCTTCGGCACTTGTAGAGGCTTGAGTTAAATTTTTCCCATGCTAAAAGGGATTAGTCAACACGGCTTGTTGTTGCTGTGTGACAAAATTTTGGGCCTCTGCATATCGAGGACAAAGATGGGTCAGGTGGTCTTCCGTACACAAGTTGCATGGATACCTCGCCTTCCGTTTTTCCGTGGTGCCCTCGCCAGCATTATCAGTGTGTTTTTTCTCCCCCTTACCCTTCTTTCATTGTTTTTTCTTCCCTTCAGGCTGTTGGGTGGCCTTTGGGTTAGTTGACTGCACGGATTGTACTTCTGATGTTTGGGTAGGAGGAGCATCCAAAGCAGTAGTCTGACTGGCCACTGAATGTTGGATAGATAACTATTGCAATTGTTTTGTCAATTTCTCAGTGGGCTTGGTTTGTGCTGAACCAACAATACCGTCAGCATGTGGTCCAACTCTTTGTCTAGTTTTATCCAGTATCGATCGTGGTGCATCCAACATGATGTTGTATAATAAACAAGACTAAGAATAGATGAGCTCAAACTATTGAGCCCTCATGATGGCATCTTCTTCGGAGAAAACTCTTGAAGTCACGACGTCTTTGGATAATTGTGGAACTAAAGAGTTAAGGAACCACTCAAGAAGGAATGCTGGTGGGACTAGTACTTTGATTAGACTCTTTCGGCGTCTCCACTCTTGGATATGATCAGAGATATGGTCCGCTATTGTTTGTTCAAAATTGGCGAGAAAATCTGTGCCCGCATCCTATCTCACAAGTAACTGGAAATGGTTAAGGAAGGCCATCGCCAGTTCACCAAAAGAAGAGTATCTTGAGTGATCGAGCTCGATGTACCATTTTGCGACACTCCCAATAAGAGTGCATTGAAACAATCACAACTGGATGGAGTCATCTTTCAATGAGTTAGATTAACACCAAAGATGGAAGGTAGTCACGTGATCACCTGGATCTTCGTTAAGATTGGCCTCAAACTTTGGAATGTCCGAAGGCAACTTTGTTGGCATAGGAGGCCAACGTGGATCATGATAAATAGGATCATTTAACAACCTTGTCAAATCTGGCAAGTGTAATGTCTCCAAGAATGGTCATTTGGGTTGCTGTTGATAGCCTGGGAAAAAGGGTCCTAGGGTTTGACTGGCACTAGGTTTCCAGGAAAAGTTTGGCTACTGTCCTGGGTTCTGGTAGAAACCATGGCCTTGACCAGCATAAGGATTTTGCATCTATGGACACTTCATTGGATGATTCCCCATAAAGGACATAGGATGTTGGGCATTCATCGTGTTTGACAGACTTTGTGAAGGATTACCCCATGCCGGCCCTGATGGGAGAGGCATAGAAGTCTGTCCAGGGTTCCATTGACTATGGAAAGAATTACCCCAGAATGACATTCTAGAGGAGGCAACGGATCCTTGTCCTGATTTCCAAGGTCCTACTATATGTGCCCCCAGCGCAGGAATAGTACCCTGCGCCGGAGTAGACTGTCCAAAAATGGGAGTGCCCCCAGACGGGAAAGCGGTGGATGCGAAAGTGTTGTTACCAAACGTCCTGTTCCAAACAAACTTTGACGAACCTACCGGCTTAGTGTGCGCAGGTGTTCCTTGACTCCCGGCTCCAAATAAACTAGTGTGTGCATGCTACCCAACAGACAGCTGATGCAGACCACCAAGCGAAGGGGACGAAGGAGAGATATGACCTCCAGCATAAGGAAAAGAATTAAAAGGGATAGAAGTGCCCCCAAGTTGACCTTGCAGAGGAGCGTTAGAGCTCCCTGCCCCCAGACCCAAAGTTTGTAAAGTGGAGTGAGTGAGTGTAGGACTTGTACCTGAACTACGCATACTGTATGAAAATGGAGAGCCTGTCGCACTAGGTGTGAAGGGAGTTGTGGCCGCCATGATAGATGGGATCAATCCACTGTGTGACATAGTTGCGACCAAGACCATGGTGGCCCAGACCGACGATGACAAGTTAGGATATGCTTCTCCTGTGGTAGCAACGGTGGTGGGAATGGAAGAATTCCCAGAGGAAGTAACAATGTTTGTTTCCATAGCTATGTGAGGCACTGACAGGTGTTCATAAAATTGAATTGGTACAATAACTTATGGCCAAGTATCAGTGGTTGGGGTTTCAACCGAACCAATATTAGCGGTTGATTCCTCCGGGAGTTGTTCGGGCACAATGGTTTGTAACCTGGCTGCTTCGAAAGACCCTTGTTGGTCTAGCCTCTGCCTCAATGGTGGCAGGGGTGGCTCCAGTATAACCGGTGGCAGGCCCAGAAGACTTCATGACCAGCGGAGCTCAGGATCCTCCACTGTGTGAGAAGATCCAAGACACGCTAAGGTATTCTACATGTTCAAACAGTAACACACACTAAAAAAAGAAGCCCCTAAGAGATAAGACAAGAAAAGACTAAACTAGTAGGAAGAACAGTTACAACAACCAACACTAGAGCAACTTACCGGTGCAAGTGCTACTCGAACATGGAAGCACCCTCCAGGTATACTCTGCAAAGCGTGGCCCGATGTCTATCCTAGGTACCACGTTATACCCCCGCAGTCACCCGTGTATGTCCCTAAAAAGATTGGCAATTACTTTGTCAGGATACTCTTCTAAAGAATGGGAATTCAATAGAGTATTCCCTTGTTCATACAATTGACCGTCCGGACCGAAACAGGGGTAAACTACTACCGGACAGATGTGACTTCAAATTTCAGTTTAACGAGAGTGAAAGGTCACAAGATCGCTCGACAATCTTTTCATGTTTAGAGGGTCTAAAAAGGGCTTAAAAGGAGACCCGTTATGTTTTAGGAGTACGGAGGGTAAGACAAAGAGTGAAAAATACCCATGCAAATGAGGCTCAAACTCATATTCAGGAAAGACTATATGGACTCCCGAACCTACAGTGTTGTTAGAAACGGCATGGACACCATAATGCAACCAGGACCTACCTAGGGCATCCATGTTTTGGTAAGCTCTACCACCAAGTCATGACACTTCTAGAGCAAATATGACGGTTCTGTGTCACAACCTGATGGGATTGATCCTATAGCATAAGAAAAAGGCAATGAGATGCAAAATTTGGGGTGATATCCTAACCTATATGCTCAAGTTGATTTTTGAAAAAATAATTTTTTTTATGGACCGTCAATATTTTTTCGAAACTCAAAAAAAATTGTTCCAATACCTGATCAAATCCCTCCCATATAACTCCTGGATCACTTTAAATGGTTTTTGGTATAAATAAACTGATAAGGGGGGCCGAAAAAGTGACAAAAAGAGGCCAAAAAGTCTATAAATAGAAGCTGGCAGCTCATTATCACCATTACTGATTTGGAAATTGACTCTGGAGCCAAAAGACCCCCTTTTCCAAAGATCGTGATTCCGGGAGCTACAGTGGATGAAACGAACTTCTGCTTGGACCAAGTAAGTACAAACTACCTTATCTAGCTATTCAATACTTCCATTTTAGCATTTAACTTATTTTTTGGATGGGCGTTGACCTCAAAAAGGTCGGCCCTAGGTACACGTGGGTTGTCCAGAGACAGGCCGCATGTACACGCGTGCAGAGCAAAGCCTACACGCGTGTACACACGACTGTCACTTCTATA
>ML778605.1:202874-223343 GCA_009831015.1 Picea engelmannii | reverse complement strand
CCCCCCCCCCCGCATGATGAAAAAGCAAATGGAAAAAGGTATTGACCCTCCTTTACCTTGTTGTGTTGGTAGGATGTATGTCCAGTGGAGGGAAAGGGAGCACGAGGCCTCCAATGAGTTAGTTGTTGCAGATACGAATGTTGTGGCCGTGTTGATGCAATTAAGTTTGTTAAAATTATTTGTATGTCCGTTCATGCATGCACAACCAAGGCTACTTAACGCCTTGATTTATTACTGGCACCTTGACGTAGAGACGTTTATGCTAGAGGGGCAATCCTTGGTGCCCACCACCGAGGATATTTACTTTCTGACGGGCCTCTCAAGGAGAGGGGAACCATTCAACTTTCAGACTTTTCCTGCGGGGTCGAGCAAGGTCTTGGAGTTGATAGTTGAGTACTGTGAGGCTGGGACCGATCGTAGAGGTTCTTCGGTACCTATTAGCAATATTACCAACCTCACACTACAAACTATCTTATTGCTTATTGGGCGGATTATCGGCTCAGTAGCCATGCATCAGACTTCGCACGCATAGATGAACTGTTCTATCCAGTGCATGAATGCACAAATTTTTTATTGGAGTACCACACTGTTGGAGTGTATGAAGAGGCAATTAACAGATTGCCAACAGTGGACACAGAGGAACTTCAGGTTCGGGACTTTCTTGTGTTCATTCTTTTTTGAGAGAGTTTCGTGCTTCAGTCCTTGGTTGGCAGTACGGGGACCTTTATAGTGAATCTATTCATTGTGTCAAGAGTACCTTGGAGAAGCTTGAGGATCATGTTGCAATTTTTGAATAAGGCTAGAAAGTTTGGGGTCTTGCAACCATTCTTGGTCAACATCCAAAATGCAATCTACTTCAATGAATGAGAGGGAAAAGAGGGACCCTTATTCTTCATATTTCCTTGAAATAGCATCAACAACCACATTTTATTTTCCCTTCTTGTAGATTTTATCATAATCATATCCAAACAACTTGGTCCCCCATTTTTGTTGCTCGAAGAAGGAAATTTTTTGTTCCAGAAAATACTTCCAGCTACGATGATCATTTTTAGTTTGGAAGTGTTTCCCCAATAGATAAGGATGCTAGAGATCCACTACATGTAGAATTTCCAACATTTCATTTTCATAGGTTGATTGGAAAAAATAGCGCTTTGAAGGTTTTTTTCTAGAGAAATCCAATGGTCGACCATTATTGGTGCACAGGGGGCAAACCCAGGGTCAATCATTCAAATACTAACAAAAACCTTAGATACTAGCCCTTTCGGCATCACCTATAGAGAAAGTGAAGTCTCACTCGAGACATCTAGAGGTGCTGCAAGAATCAAGGTTCTGCAGTGATGAAGGGAAGTGAGGCATCCTTTAGGTCCTTGCTACCAATTACTCATGTCCATGGTTCTCATAGCTTAATAGTTACTTGTTCATTAAACATAATCTATGTGTGACATTATAACATCATATGTGAGGCATACATTCATCATAAACCAAAAAACATCATAAATTGCAACCACATCATAACACATAGATTTGCATGGCTCACCCAACTTGAGCTATGTTCACAACAACTGGCTCATCTTGAGCCACTCAAACCTATTTCTAGTGCACCATGAATGCATTTAAGGTCGCATTAATCTTTGCGTCATTCTCCTTGACCTCTAGTTACTTCTGCAAAATTTGATCTATTGTTTTATATGTGATGCAAGCTTGCACCTTCTCAACACCTTCCTCAGCTGCACGTTTGATAAGTCCTTGAGTCGTTGTGAGGATCATTTTCATTGTGTAGAATTCTTCCTATAAGAATTATATCTGTTGTGCATGGGCCTTTTTCTCTGCCCTTAGCTAATTCATTTCTGAATACATCTTTCGATTCTCGTTCATTGTAGTTTCCACCTCTGCTAGTGGAAATGTGCCCACCACTTCTTGTAATTTATGCACCTTTCCTTGCATAGTATGAATATTGTGATTTATCTCCTGTTGTACCATGTCTTCATTCAGTTGTGTCCAAACACCCATAGTCTTTGTATAAAATTGTGTGCACTCTACTTCTAGAGTCTTTATACTGTGCACCACTTTTGTTGAAGTTTTCTTCCTCATCTCCCACTATTCAGGTGGCGTACTTGGTGTCACACATGCTTCTAGATCCACTATGTGTTCATGGAATCCCTGAATGACTTCACTTATATTAGTGACCTGATCTTCCACCAGGGCCTCCTTCTTGGTTTTCACCTCTAGGAGTTCTTGATATACGTGCTCAAATTCTTGTTGCATTCATTCTACTTTTTGCACAGCCTCATCATGTTCATGTTTCACTTTGTTGTATTTTATATCTAAGGCCACATTTTCTACTATAAGTTTTACTAGCTTACTAGATATCTTCTCAGCGCACATGTTCATCTCTTGTATTGCGCTCATCTATATCTCCTGCAACACATCCATTGGTAGTTGTGATAACACTATATCTATGTGACCTAATACCTTGTCCTGCTCTTCCATCTCAGTAGTGGGGAACTCGACTGCCCTTGTCTCAAGCTTAATTATCCCTCATTCTCTAATGATAGCCAAGGATTGGGAGAGTGTTGGTCCTGCCTCTCTAGTATTGGTAGTTCTAGTTGTTGGTTCCTCCTCCATTTGTCTCCCACATGCGATATTGGCGGCTTATAATAGCTTTCATAATTATTCCAATTATTCCTACATATGTTTTTTCATCTCTTCGTATTTTTGTGTTGCGTGTTGAAATGCATCGTCAATGACTTATTTTACCTATTCACCTATCTTCTCCAAATATTCTTATGTTAGTTCCTGAATGGAGACTTCCTTAACATCTTTGTGCTTGGGTCATTGTTGTCTGGGTCTCCCTGTCACTAGCTCTTTTCTCTTTTTGTTGTTGCACGATGCTGGTGGTGGTGATGGATCCTCTGGGCCCTACCCTTTGCAACGATCCTCTTCTTCTTGATCTTCCTCCTCATTGACGTCATATACTTTCAGGTTTGACTACGTTGATGGCTCTTTCCGTGTGGGTGGAATATTCGAATCATCGTCCCAATCATCCATAATGTTACCCATCTCCTCTTTTGTCAACCTATATTGTGTTGGTCGTCACTTTTGGTATGGGTCTTTCATCACCTAAATATACATGTGGTGGCACCATGTCTTAAAATGCGCCACTTCCTTGTATGCCTTGACCACTTGAGGTAGTATTTGTGGGGTCATCTCTATCTTCTCTCTAATAGTTTTCTTGTAGATAAGTGTACATTTGGCACACCTTATGTGTAGTGTACCAAAGTTTTTGATAGCACGTGACTAAGGAAGGCTTCTCCTTGAGGCCCAAAAATTGACTGTCATTTGGTTCTCTTCACAACGATAGCAGGATTATGATCAATAACCAAGAGTAGTGTAATTATGTACCCTTGTCATGTGCTTCCTTACAGTCAGTCAAGAATTGATTCACCAAAAATGTTGCCCAGTTCATCTGGACACCCTCTACACATCATTCTGCAGTCACTATAACCGCTGGTCTAAATTGATCTTTTTTGCACCTCCTCAATATTTTACAGCCTAAGGCTTGCATCACAAACCTTACCGTCAGGTCACATATGCTAGTGACATCCATACTATGTTTTCAACAGAATGTATGGAATTTTTATTTCATGCTCTCAGTGAGAGATTTATCATTCTTCTTATAAAAAAACAAGGATGTAGGGTCCTATACCTGTGCCAGAAGACCTGTAATGCACACTAGCAAATTAGTATCAATGGATACTAGCCTGTCAAGCCACATGTATCCTCTGTGCACACAACTTAACAACATTTTCACACACATTTTGATTTCCTGGATCCTTCCGAAATGTGGTATGTCAAATAGGTTTATAATGCCCTTTTTCTGTAACCCCCTATCCCACATATGTGGTTCTATGACGATCATGTGGGTCTCGAAACTGATGGATTTCATTAGAAACTTACTGGGTACGAGATTTGAGAACTTATTTTCATCGATGATATCATGGTCAACGTATTTCAGAGCTCATATCATACCTAACATATCCACTTCTACTATGATTCCCTCTAGAATCGATGGCTCAACTAATGGATACCTGGCTTCCTTCTATAAGTGGACGTGTTTTGCTGATGGCTTTCTCAGTGAGATATAATCCCTAGGGAATATTTCAGCTCAGGATGATTCCTCTTGTGTTTCTTATACTACCAATGATGTTGCAAGTTGGTTGTGTGGTTTCTTCAGTACCAAGGTTAATGCGACTACTTCCTTAGCTGCCATCTTCCTCTGCGGCATTGGTTTCACCTTCTACCTAATTCTGGAACTCTGTTATGGACTTTGGATCTGTAAATTCATCTCTTCGACTGTGCAATTTGTGGCTCGATAGATAATCTTCGATGAACGATAATATTCCCTCATTGTCCCTTTCTGTGCCTTTATGCTTCATTTCTAGTTGTAGTTTCCTTTTGTTCCTAAACTCTTATTCTAATCTACTAATGGTTGACATTCATTACCTACTTTTATTACTCCATCACTTTGTATCTTCAATGAATTCTCCGTTCAATTTTTCAATTGGTCAATATCTCCTGCATTTAAAGGTACGTGGCGCCACTACTTCACTATCATGATATCTCTTTATTATGCGTCCCTTCATGGATTGTGTTAACTATGTCTAGTTTTCATCTACACAGTCTTGTTTCTCTACATGATTTCTTCCTTCTACACAATCTTGTTTCCTTCATATGTGTTACTTTTCTCTTATCTGTGAAATTTTCCTACTTTTCCTCTTTATGCAGAACCTTCTATTATTTTCCTCCTAAACTTTTGACTTCTTCCATTGACCCATTTCTTTATTTTTCCCATTTTACTTTATTTTTCTTTCTTTTTCTATCTTTTCTTCCTATAGTACACTATGATACAATTGCAACCTGTGCAGCTCCACTAGTGGGTGCAAGGATGACTGACCCTATACAGTTTCATTTGGATCCTATTCACTAATCCTTCTGTGACTTTTCCATCCAATTTCTCTAACTGAACAACACCTGCATTAGTCACATATCTAATCATGTATGGTCTTAGCTAGTGTATCATGAACTTTCTTGGGTATTGTAAGAACTTGTTGTCCTAAATAAGTACTAGATATTTTGTCTGGAACTTCTTCTGCTTGATGTGTCTATCATGCCATGCATTTTATCTTGATTTATGTACTTTCTAATGGAATCCTGAAATAAACCGATCCTCCTCTAGTATTATTAATTATGATAGTATTTATTTTACTACGCCAGAATATGTAAGGTTTTTCATCATAGAAATGCATAGACTCGGTATGAGGAAATCCATCAGAATGAATTCTTCTTGATCGTATGTTAACTTTAAGGGTGTTTGTCTTGTCAACTTCTTGCAAGTAGTTTTGTAAGCCCAAATAACTGCATGGATACTTAAATCCCAGTGATCTCACCCTACGTTGCATACCTTGGCCAGTGAATTATCCAGTATCTTGTTGAAGGCTTCCACAGTTCCATTTGCTTGTGGGTGATATGGGGTGATATTTCGATGTTGTATCTGTAACTCTTTTGTTAGTGTTGCAATTGTGTTGTTCAAAAAGTGAGTCCCTTGGTTGCCCATAAGTATTTTAGGACACCCTAATCTTGTAACTATGTTCTCAAAAAAGAATTGCATAGTTGTCTATGTGCTGCAATTTGTAATCGGTTCTACTTTTTCCCATCTAGTCAAGTAGGTTTTCGCGGTAATTATGTATTTGGATCTTGTTCTTCTCGTTGGTGGGTTAATTTGTCCGAAAAAATCCACTTCTCATTTTTCCAATGATGTTAAGAGGAAAATCTCTCTATGGCTAGGGGTAAACCACAAAAGACGAAAATGACTACAGAAATCAACTCTAATCTCAAGTATGCTATATAAACAAACATTCTAGAAAGACAAGATAAAATGCCTACCTCATTTGAACATTCAATGAAGTCCATCGTTGAGCACTTGACCCAAAGAAATACACCTGCAAATAGTCCTCAAAAACCAAGAAACACAAGCATATGGTGATAATATATAATGTTAGCACATTCAATAGCATAATCCATCAACATTCATAACAAATACGTTAATGGAATAATAATTCAAATATTTACGAGATATTAATTGGATGAGAAAAGAGTATTTCTATTAATATGTAATCAAAAGAAGTGAATGAGTTACAAACTTCAGTTTCGGCACGGTTCAGAACCAAGAAACTAAGTTCCTTCTAGTTGGGCCTCCACCACTTCAATCCTCCACCAAAGGCAAGCTCATATAAGAGAGACAATGAGGTTCTCAATCAATAAGGGAAGATCTTGAGGGTTGAACAATGTTTTTAGAATTAAAGAACAAAGGGATGCAGACTCAATGTGAAGTGAATAATTTCTCCAGAGTAACTTTTCTCTCAAAATTGAATTCATTCTCCTCCTTACCATATCTCAAATTTGGCCCATTTGTATCCTTCAAGTGGAATTGAAGGGTTGCTTCATAATGTTTCTAGTATATGGAAGGTCAAGGATCATAGATATTGTGACGTGACATGGAAACTCGACACCATTTTTTAATTTTGGGAACAAATCTCGACGTACGCGAGATGTAGTGGTGCAACCTATGTATACGCATGTTGTAATATAGGTAGGGCATGTATATGTGGAAACATAATGTTTTTAGCTCTGGGATTTGCAAAAAGGGACTTCAAATCTGCATAGGGAAATGAAAAAATACCCTTTATGAAAATTGCATAGGGTGAGGAAAATCCTTATATAACAGATGCCCCCTAATGTGTGAGGTCACAGGAGTATCTATGATGGTCGAAATACATTATAAAACCTAGAAGTAGACTAATGGGGACCCAGTTGGAAGAACTATTTTCACATTACAATATGTGTTGACTTTGCATACATGGTTGCCAATTTGAATTACATTGTAGATCCATGTGAAAATATACCAAACAACTATCCATGTCCATGAAAAGGCAATACAAAGGTGTCTACATGCCAAAGGCTATCATAGTCATGATCAAGGCCTAGTAAAACCAATCTCAAAATCAATCTGAAGATATCTGTATACAATGGAGTACAAATCTTATCTACCATGATCACTGAATTCACATAGGTATTGGTCCAATGAAAGGTAGCAACATATCAGGAAAGTTGTGACTATAAACTGATGTCTTCAAGTCTTCTACACAATCCTCCAAAGGTGCAAGTCTACATCGTGTGAATAAAGGAGTTGAGGTTGAACACAATGAGACTTTGTTTGATTACTGTTCATTGAGGTATACCATTAAAAAATGTGAGACATGATACTAATGATGAAAGTAGGTATCGAGGAACCAAGTACATTCTTACAAGTTTGAATAAAGGAGCCAAGTTTGAGCACTTAAAGAATCCATTGATCAGGAGACATTGATGTATTCCCAACTGTCGATGGTGAGAGAACCTGCCACTAATGCTTGCAAGCTTCTAGGTACTCATAGGACTCTAGGTCTCGTCTCTAGAATAGATGAACTGAAGTTGATGGAAGGAGACCCTCTGAAAGGAGAGCATTAGGGCATCTCTCATCATTCATCACGAGGTATAAAGCATGAGCTTGATGATTTGGAGGAAATCAAATGAAGAACATGTTCATGAACCAATGACCCTGTGCTTCTTTTGTGTGTGTTAGGTGTAAACAGTACATGTAAAAGACCCTTTGAATATCAGCCAATAAGGAAAATTGTTGACAAAGGAGAGGAAACCACCAATAAGGCTAATGGAATCCAAGACACTGCACAAATCCAAATGTGCGAATAGATGTCTTTCCATTGAACACAAGGGAAACCACCCAGTCAACGACCAATGATGAAATGTTGACTGTTGGGTTCAAGGTTACCTACCAATGAGGAAAGTAGGACCAGGGTACACAATAGGACTACAACTTGATGTGATTCTGAGACCAATTGAGGGTATGGCTGACATGTAAAGTCAAGATGGAACAGGTTGATATATATCCTTTGAACAAGAGCATGAGACATATGGAAGACTCTGGCAACATAGACTCAATGATGAAACTTTGAGATGCAGGAGGCATCAATCAAAACTCTCCATAGGGACTGGAAGAGTAACTAGTCGGGGGAGTAAACTCTCTCAAACAAGCTCAACTTCCTAAGGTCATGCTAAACCCAAAATTATGATGATAAGTGGACTCAAAAATTTTGTGCTCTGTTCAAAGGAAACACAATTTCTTCCAATATAAGATAATACTTCCTTACTGCCCATCTTTTTTTGTTTTTTCATAGTCAAATGAATTCTATGATACATAGGAGGAGATGAGTGTCGCAAGTAAGAAAAAATAGTTCCAGTAGTGAAACATACCTATGCTCAATGCAAGGAGGTGCATGTGGGAGATGGACACTCGGGGGAATGTTCCCTCTTGGGTATAGGGTGTCAATCTATGAAGGATACAAACAAGACTCTACTTAGTTTAGGATGAAAAATTGCTCAGGTAAATGGTTTATAACACAAAGAGAGAACCAACAATAGGCTCAATACTACAAGCAAGGGCATGAGATGCAATCACAACTTAATGCCAAAAAATGTCCTTTTTCGTAATATTAGTCTACTTGGTTTGAAAAAGGGATAAAATTGCACCAAATAGATGTCCTTTCAAATCCAATTTATGAGTGTGAAAGAGACAAGTTCACTCGACAATATTTTCTCTTTTTGATGACAATTCAAAAAAGAGCTTAAATCAAACTCGTTGGGGAGTCCTCCAGGTATAGGTCAGCATGTTTATGAGTGAGAAATGAGGTTCAACATAAATTCATGTATTAGCTATAAGGGACTCTCGGTCCTATGGAAAACATCTATGCATGGGCACCGAATGAAGCAGAGGATATAACTAGGGTACCCATGTTTGATATTTCTCTACCATTTGATAACGACATTTCTAGTAGCAGATAGAAAGTTTTGTGTCACTATAAAATGGGTTTGTAACTTAGTCATAAAAGTGAAATTCATAGGACCATGCAAGTGTGCATGATGGAATAGATACCTATCCTATATGATGGGTAGTGAAAATACATGTCCAAAGTTACGAATGATCGACATAACACTGAAAACCACAAGAATCCCTGGACAAAAATACAAACCAACTCAATCCACTCTTTTTTTAGTCCATTAGGAGAAAATGTTATCCGAAACTATGCAAAGTGGGTAAAACATTGCTATAAAAAGTATAAAAAACAAAATTTACTATACCATTTTTATTTTTTACCCAAATAGTGGATTTTGGACCAAAATACCTCTAAACTTCAACTGGTGATTGTGGGATCTACGAGTGATGGAATCAACGACCGTCTGGACCAGGTAACTCCTCTTCCCCTCCTCTTTATTTTCATTGTATTAAATTTTGTATTTAGGTTTATATTCTTAAGTTATTTAGGGCACAAATTAGAAGTTTAGGTGTACACGGGCTACCATTCATCAGGTAGTGTATACGCAGCATTATATGATGTTGTCTAAAAGATATCCAGCATATACTCAACCATATATGTGACTGTGAACGCTACAACCCACGTATATGTCCATAAAAACTGTTTTTGATGATTTCTAACTCAAAAAATGATTTTTCTCTTTCAAGATGGTGCTAGAGTGGAGGGAAAGGGAACATGAGGAGGTAGATGCTAGTGTGGAAAGAGATCCAGGGGACCAAATGGCCTTGAAAAGATGTGGGTTGAATAATTTTTGGGCTCTCAAAGGGATGAGGGCCCAAGGGAGATTGCTACAGTTGCTCGTGGATTACTGGGATCCAGATACTGAGAGCTTCAACATTGATGGGAAACCATTAAGGATTGAAGTTGAGGATATTTATTTCTTGACGGGGTCTTCACATTGGGGTGAGATGGTCAACCTCAAATCCCAGGGAGATGGGAGTGGTATGAAAATAGAGGAATACATAGATGCTCATTGCATTGCAGGGACCAAGAAGTTCGAGAATCAAATTCCCATCCGAGTGATAAACAATCTAAGCCTCAATATTGTTGTCCTCGTTTTGACACGGATCACAGGATCAACCTCATTGCACCAGGCATCGAGGTTTCTTATGCTCTACTCGATAGAGTGCTTGAGACCCACGGTGTATGATTGGTGCACCTCACTACTGGATAACATGAAGAGCCAGTTGACAGAATACAAACAGGGTGGTAAGAGGAACTTTGGGTTTGCTTCTATCTTGTGTAGATTTTTGTTCAAGCGGGTTCCAGGTTTGGGACCTAGAGTTGATATCATTCTATGAGGACCTTGTGATTCATCCATGGCACGATGGACCAAGGTGATGAGACGACAAGGGGGAGGTAGGGTTCCCACACCCTACAATGATGATTTATTCTACTGGTGGAGACGACAGGTCATTTGTATAGATGAATAACCTTATGCAGAGATCGACTTTAGAGGGGACCTTGACATGCCATTACCACTAGGGACTGCCTATGGGGACATAGGTACGTTAATTTTTTTTTAAATATTTCATTTTTTTTGTATTTTTGTATAGGAAAACAAAAATATTATTTGGATGATGTTTAAGTACTAAGTAGACATGTATGTGATGCAGATGTAGGTCCACGATGGTTGGATGGGCTTCCACGACATTGTCGGAGGCACCAGGGAGATGAGGCAGCAGTTGGAGAAGCAGAGAGAGTCCTTCAAAACATGCAGGGAAACCTGTCTCATTTGACACAAAGGATTTCAATGGTTCAGGTGGAGGATTTGACGAAGGCTATGCAGTGGAAGGTGGTAGGCATGCCCAGAGCTTGGGTGTGACTCTTTCGGTGTCTCGCAAAAACCATAGTTTTATATCATGACACTCATATGGCGCCACAGGCATGGATGTCATAACTTTTGTATGTGTATTGAGGGTGTTAGCCCCAATTTTGTACTATGAACATCGTATTTTTTGAAATATATATAAAAAAATGGTTCTTCGACATTACATATGTTACAATGTGTACATTGATGAGAATGTTTTCTTTACTTTAATTATGTGACAAATGCCAATCCAAAATGAAATTAGCATATGCATCGAATACATAATTAGAACTCCTAGGTATGTGATGATAAGTAACAAAATCAAACTGTCTTTCTAAAAGTCATACCTATAGAAATCGTCGGAGTAACATAGGGTCACACACACGATAATTGTCTTTCAATTGACATACTACTAACTGGGAATCCAGGTGAACCTCCAAAGAGATAATACCATGTAAAATGACATCGCGCAAAAGTTCTATAATGGCGCTATATTTGGCCACATTGTTCGTGGATGGCCCTAGGCATATGCCACCTAAAGACACCAGTAGACTCTCGGGTGAGTAAACAACCAAAGTGGTAGAAGCCAAGTTTTGTGTATGACGACTGGCTTTGTCTACGAATCCTAAGTAGACCAAAAACTCCATTGACATATGCCAACCAAGGGAAAACTCAATAAGCAAGTTGAAGACAAAAAATAAAGGGAAAATATGTATACAATAAATTACATTAGTATACAAAGAGTTATGTTCAATATTGGGGCTCAAATGTAATATATTTTCAATTAGATCCCATTCCTAGGCTCAACCAACATGATCCCTTCATAATATTCTAATTCATAGACTCCTTTTTCTAAGACATGTCGCATGATATAGGGATCGTGCCACATGGGTTTGAACTTGCCTGCCCCTAGTGGTTCTTTGGCTTGATCATATAAAAGGACCAAGTCACCCTCAGCATACAACTGAGGACAAACTGACTTATTGTATTGGACCTTGACAGGTATTTTATTCGCTTCGATAGTCATAGAGGTGTCTCGACGCTGCTTGTCAAGACTCTCTAGGTGCATGAGGTGCCATTTGAGATACAAAGTTTTAGGTAGGAGCGCAACTTCCAATCTAAGAAAAGGGATCTCACATTCAACAGGTAATACCGACTCCACAACATTCTCTAACTGGAAAGGAGAAAAAACGGTGGCAGTCTTGATCAAGGTTCGATATGCCTAAATTGCGGGATATAGCATGATATGCCAGTCAAATTTGCTATGGTTGACAATTTTCTGCAAAATTGTCTTGAGAGACTTGTTCATAGCCTCTAACTATCCATTTTCCTAGGGGTGGTAAGGGGAAGAATGACCATGCTTAAAACCTAGTTTAGATGCTAGTTCTTCCATCATTTCGTTCTAAAAGTGACTGCCATGACCAGTGACAATCTCACTCGAGATTCTGAACCTGGAGATAATTTTATTGAATATGAAGAAGGTGATAGTATTCCCATCGGATTTAACTGTAGACATGGCCTCATACCACTTAGTAAATTAGTCTACGACCACAAGAATGTGTTGATGCCCCCCAACCAAATTTGGGTTGCAATCCAAAAAGTCCACCCCCACTTGGTGAAGGGACTAACAGTAATGACTGGATGGAGAGGGGTTGTATGTGAGTACATTTTCTAAGTGAACACCTGGCAGGGGTGACACTTCTTAACCTCTTCAATGCAATCTTTAAATATATACAGCCAAAAATAACCGGCTCGTAAAATTTTATGGGTTGTCGCAAGCCCAGATAGATGACCACCACAAGCCCCACTGTGGAAATCATTTAAAATAGACTCAACTTCCTCACGAGTTAAACAATGATGCAAGATATTATCTACTCCTTGATGATATAAAGTGTCATCGATGATAAGATATTTCTTAGCTTGGTATTGTATACGTCATTGGTCATCTCACAAGAGATGTTGAGGGAACTTCAAAGTTTGAAGATAGAGAACAATGTCTCCATACCAGGGGTCGGACAAAGAGACAAGGAAAATGTGTTCATTCACAAATGAATCAACATGAAAAACATCCTCGTCCAATCGAGGGAAGTCAGATATTAACTCTGCAAATACTAGTAATTTTGTGGATTTCACAGAAGAGAAATCAAGATCGAATTCTTGTAAAATGAAAATCCATTTATTGTAATTTCCACCTATAATACACCTGGTAAGGAAATATTGAAATGGATTGACATTGACAACCACAGTCATTTTTCAAAGCAATATATAATGGCGTAATCATTGGACTATGTGAACAACAACGAAAGCTATCTTTTCAATGTAAGAATATTTGAGCTCAGGACCAACTAAGTTTCGACTAAGATAGTAAATGACGTGCTCATGTAGCTCATCATCCTCCTGAACCAATACCATACCAATCGTCTCTTCGGATGCGTCAACATAAAGCAAGTAATCTCTATTATAGTCAGGAGACTTTAGTAGAGGCATCGATACCAAGGATTTCTTCAAAGCATTGAAGGATTCCTAGGCTCGCTCATCCTAGATAAAAGGGGGGTCCTTCTTCAAGAGGCACATGAAACCCTTAGTAATATTGACATAGTTCACTATAAATAGACGTAAAAAGTTATCTTTCCCCTGTAAACCTTGACTTTGTCAAATAGTGTGCGAGAGAGGCAATCGAAGTATTGCCTCAACCTTCAACAGATCTACCATGATCCCGGTCTCAGAGACTAAAATTCCTAGATGACGTCCCGACCTAATGAAAAAGATTCATTTATGAGGGTTCAACCAGATGTGATAGTGACGACATCTTTCAAAAACTATCTGAAGGTGCTTGAGGAGATCCACTCTCTTACGAGAGTGAGAAACAAGATCATCAATATAGGCTTCAATTATATGCTTGATATCATGAAATGAAAAGGTCATAGCAGGTTGTAAGGTTGCTCCAAAATTTTTAAGGCAGAAAGGCATCTTCTGGTATGCAAAAGTACCCCAAGGAAAAATAAATGTTGTGCTATGTTGATCCTCAGGTTTAATCTGAATTTGGTTATACCCTGAAAATTCATCCATGAAAGAAAAAAATTCTCTTACCATACACTCGACGAGAATTAGATCGATGAAAGGTGTCGGGAAGTTGTCCTTAGGACAAGCCTTGTTCAGGTCACAAAAATCCATGCATACATAGAAGGTTCATTTCTTCTTATTCACAGGAATGATATTGGATACCCATTCAGTCAAGGGAACCGGGTAGATAAAGCCAACATTGAGCAGTTTTTCTACCTCTGCCTTAATAGCAGGTGCCTTCCGGGGATTGACATCTCTAAGATGTTGTCAAACAGGCTTAGCATCTGATCAAGTTTTAATATCATGTTCGACAATTCAAGGGTTGATTCCTAGAATCTCTTCATATGACCAAGTGAATACATCTCATAATTCTTTGAAGATTTCAGTGTAGATCGAAATTTCTTCTGATGAATAATCCACACCGATGTATACATTTTCAATCTTTCCCTGGATATGAGAGATACTTGCCATGTTTCCTTCAGCATAAATTACATGCGTATCAAGTGGAACTACAATGTTACCAACTATATCACTCAAAGTAGATATAAAGTCATCTTGTTCAATTCTATCAAGCTCTGGGAGAAAATAAGAGTGATGATGCATATCATACCGAGGTTTGTCAGAACCATTCATGGCCTCAACGATGGCTTCATCCGAAGGTAAAGTCTCATCAAGGAAGTCATGTGAACAAGATGATGAAGTGGCCTATATGGACTCAAGAACATGATCCTCCTCTTCCGTCTGTGAGGTAATAGGATCAGGATTGATGGAAGAGTCAAGAACAAATTGTTTAGCTATCTATATTGCCGATAGTGGCATGGCCATCCCAGTATGCAACTAACCTTCACAAGATGCAGTCGAGGAAGGTAGGGTCCAAGGACCATTAAAATAGGAAGTGTGTAAAGGAACAAACCTATCTGACAAAACATGCCTACTAGAAATGGCTTAAATATGGTGAACCGGTGCCATGAAGTCGAAGGTACCCATAAGGGATGAATACATTCTGACACTGATATTTGTAGTTGTCGGTTGACAATTTTCTACCATGAGGATTGATGATCCAACAAATGCACTGGGGCTAGCATACGAAAAGGACAACTGATCAATCGTCACGATCTTCCCATTGTGAGGAAAACAAATAGTACAAAAGACGGATGATACAATTATAGTCATAGCATAAGTCCAATTGTTTCCTAGTAACAAGTTATAATCGAGGGGCATATCAACCACCTCAACATCCACCTCTATTGTGTTCCCACCTAACTAGACCAAAAAGGCGGGAACAATACCGTGAGGGAAGAAGAAACGATCGTCAAAATCATTCAACATGGTTGGAGATTGATAGAGTGTCGGAGAGTCAAAGGATTTCCAACAGACCAGGGACATCATACATGTTGCACCACCTTCATCATCAATGGTATGCTTGACGGTATACTTCAAGTAACCCACGTGGATTTTGAATTCCACATGGTAAGGCAAGAGAGACTTCACATCTGTGACCTCAAAATTGATAATTTTCGAGCCACTAGGATATATAACTCCTAACACAGATAGAAAGGCATTCCTCTATGAATGACACATCTGGAGTACCTCCATATTCGACATCGCACAAGGGGTTTTACCCAGATCCTCAACAATAGAGTAATTTTGGGTGGCTCTAGCATTAGGATTGTGGGTAGAGCACTTGAGTACTCCTTTCGAAATACGAGGTGGTGGATATATTTTTTCGATCTATAGGGCCATCTCCAGAGGAGGAGGAGACTCTAGACCATGTACATTTTGTGGAGAACTGTAATCGCGAGATCGAGTGGCTATATTAACCTCAGATTTGACCAAATTGATGCATAAACGGTCACTGTCCTGTTCCAGTGCGTTTTGACTCCCACCTGCCACATTTCTGACATTCGAGGAGCTTGAGGCCATGTGCTAGTTATGTGTAAAAGGATTCGTCAACAAAATGGGTGGTAGAGATAAAAGCCTTCCAGCTTCCACAATTTTGGGGTATAAATGGGTAAGGTTATCGTTTGTACAAAGATTACAGGGAAACTTCACCTTCCACCTTTCTTTCTTTCCCTCACCAACATTGTTATTTGTCTTCTCATTATTACCATTGTCCTTAGGTTTATTATTATTCTTCCCACACTTACGATTATTATTACGTTCTTTCCTCTTATTCTCGCCTGGTTGTTGGTTATCATTTGAGTCAATTGACGATTGCACAGAATGTACATCCATCGACTGAGTGGGATTGGAAGACACAGATGAAGTTGGCCCTCCTGCAGACTGGTTTAGAGACAACTCTTTCAAATGGCTTGTCACCAAGTCTGTGGATTTCACATTGACAGGGCCTACAATTCCATCAAAATTCAGCCTGAGATTTTGTCTAGGGTCATAGTTTGAACTTGGTGCATCAGGAAGAATCTCGTATAACATCCCAAACTAAGCATATATAAGATCTAGTTGTTGGGATTTGAAAATAGTTTCTTCCTCAGATCTAACCTCGGATATAGAAACATCCTTCAAAATATAAGGTTGTAGAGACTTAAGGAACCACTCTAGCAGAAGTTATGGGGGTATGCAGGTCAACAGAAGTTCTAATCCAACATCGTAACAAACCAAAAATTGGAAGTAGTTAAGGAAGACAAAAACCATCTAAATAAAGGTCTCGTGTGCCCCCCTAGGTAGCTTGATATACCATTTCACGGAAACTCCCGTGAGGGTGCATTGAAACAATCTTAACTGAATAGAATAATCAAAAAGGGAATTCTAAGAGCACCAAAGGTGAAAAGTAGTAACGTGATCACCAATATTCTCTCCATTCTTACCCTTGAATTTTGGAATATCTGAAGGAAGCTTGGTAGGAAAGGGGGGCCATGTAGTATCATGACACACTTTATCATTCATTAACTTAGACAAGTCTGGAAAATTAAGCGTGGCCAGAAAAGGGAGATGGGGTTGCGACATCTGGCCCCAAGATCCCTGAAAATATTGTGGCTAGGGAATCATAGCCCATATAAGGTTTTGGTAAGAACGATGGCCCTATATAGGATTGTAAGACCCTCCTCCAGGATGATTCATAAGGGATTGGTTGGGCACCATTCCAGTAGGAATGTTCTTATGAGGGTTATAAAAACTACCCCCAACCGGAATGGACCCAGTTTGGGGGTTTCCCAAGGTGTGAAACTGACCTCCTCCAGGTGTGAATCCGAAGGATAAAGGTGGATTTTTCATGCCAAACATGTTGGTTAGAATCAACACTAAGGAGGTGAGTGTAAAGGATGGAAATTTAGTAGAAGCTTGTCTTCCAGGTTGGTTTCTCCACCGAGGAGCAACAGGATTAGACCCAAGATTAAAAGGAGGAATACCTCCCATGGTAGGAGTCATTTGAGGGACATGAGTGCCACCAAATGAAAATAGATTATAAGGAGGAGTTTTTTCCCCAAGTCCAATGCTAGCATTAGTGCCAGCTGCTGGGATGGAGTTTGAAAAATCCGATGTAAAATTTAGCATACCATAGGAAAAAGGACTATAGGCCATAGGTTTGGACTGAACATTATATCTTGGTGAATGACCAAGAGACCGAGTTCATGGCTATAGGTTGAGTATTCACTATAGGACGGGAAGAAGTGATGATAAGTACCTCTGACACTACAACCATTGTGGTTGAAGGAGACAAAGGAGTACCATTAACTATAGTAGGTTTGGGAGTCGAAGGGATCCCAGTATCTTGATGACTTGGTTCAGTACTCATCCTTGTATAATCACAAGTCTGATAAGTGGAGGTGTGTGTACCATGTTTGATAACTATACACCTTTTAGAAGGAAAATAATCAAAATGTGGTGGCAACTGTACAAGCGGCGAGACTTGCGGGGAAGCTGGTCTGGCTCCACGATGACTTGAGACTCAAGATATAGAGAACAAATCCTAATTCCAACTAGTAATCAAAGAGAACACCAAAAATAATCAAACGACCAATATGCACACAAATAGGATAAAGTGGTTGAAAGGGACCTCCCTCTCTAAAGTAGGTATGCCTCGCCCAAGAGGGGCTTGAGACTCCACTGCTAAAGACTAGAGGAAACAGAGCAAATTATAAGGGCTCTCATGGGATTAACAACCAGTCGGTCAGATACCCCCGGAGAGGTAATCCTCCATAAAGGTTGTGTGTTGTCTGAACCTTATCTAACCCAAGTTACTAGTAGAATAACCCTTGCAAGTAACCTATGTGGTACCTAAGTCAAGAAACTAAGCAACCATGGTATAACCGATGCATAGACGAACAACTATAATTTAGGTCCACCGTATGGGTAGGGTAGCAAAGCCCGAAACCTTGAAACTACCACCTCTCATAGAGGTAAGGGCACTAGAAAGATCCCCATATACAAATAGATCTCCATAAATATATCTGACGTGAAGAAGGTATCAGGGGGATATCCCTTCAACCAACCTCATGTGACCTTGTGCTTAACTTCGATGTAAGTGGAGCCTCCTGATATTACTGATTATACAATGGATTTCTCCACTCCCTTAGTCAGACACATATGTTGATTTAATAGCCTTGGAGAATTTTATTCACAAAATCCTATTCCAAGCCTCTAAATACTAAGCTAGTTTGTGCACCCTAGAAATACAAAATCGTTACTAATCAATTTTGAATTATAGTGTTACTTTTAATGGCCATGCTTACTCAAAAGGTGCGGTGGTGAAACTAGTGATATTATGATTCAACAAGTAAAATAAATGAATATGAATACAATGCAAAGTCCTAACTTCAATTTCCAATAAATGATATGCTTTTCAAAATGCAATTCTCAATTCAATTTTGCAATTCTAAGTAAAATGCAATCTTTCTTTACATGCACTAACATTAATGATAAAGACTCAAAAGATAAAAGATGACAATCAATGTAAAATTCCTAATATTTTTGTATTTTCAATATAAGAGAATAAAAATGCAATGACTAAACATAAACTTGATATAAAGACTTGGCAATGTATAGACAGAGACAACCCAAGTAGGATATCAAAAAGCAAAACACCCAGCCCAAGCTGCAAGGACAATCAAATGAAAAAGATCCCAAATTTTCAACCAAAGACAAGTTTCCTATCATTCCACAGACACTTAACGGTCACCACAGAGACCCAAGAAGACTCAACAATCATCAAAACCTACCCAGCAACCACCAAACCCAACAACTAAGCAACACAGGTTGATGTAGGTGACTGCCCAAGAGAAAAGTGTGTATGTATGCAGCTTGCAAAAGTACATCATGAGTATGTATGTGACTTTCAATCCAAAAGCCACGTATATGTGTCAAAACACATCCAGGATAAGGAGAAGGCTAAGAAACTCAGACCGAGAGTGAACAGAGGCGATCAATCAATCATACGAAAAGAAAATCAATATAAATGAGAGAAATCTAAGGAGAAAAACACTCCAAACCCCGAAAAAGAAGATTTTATCTCCAATAGCGTCGCCAATTATTTTATGAGGAAAATCTCTCTATGGCTAGGGGTAAACCACAACAATCGAAAATGACTACAAAAATCAACTCTAATCTCTGTTAAGAACCAAATATCAATATAGCATAGAAAAACCTCAAAAAAAGTACTCAATGCCTTGAAAAAGAGATAATTTCAGATAATAAGCCTCTTCGAGGGGGCAACCTCCTTTTAGCCCACTTAAATGTTCAAGTACAAGATGATTAAAAATGAAAATGTCTCCTTGGTATATATAGGAGACTAGGAGGTATAATTACAGCTAATGGCCTAAACCCGACATAAATAAAATAACATTACTAATATAATATGCCCCAATTAAGGGGTAATGAGCCAATATTAAGGCTTAACATGCCCCTCCCCTTGAGACAAGTGTTGTCCACAACGCTTGAGTAACTCTAGATTATTCTGTATAAAAGACTCATCTTCCCAAGTGGAATCTTTAGCCGGTAGTTTCCTCCATTTAATGAGATACTCTAAAATGGATCTATTCCTCAGCTGGTGAATTCTTGTGTCAGTGATGGCTTCAGGCTCCAATATGATTTTTCCTTCCTCATCAAGTTCTGGAAATATAGTTTGAACTGGGATCTTTCCGCCTATAACTTTCTTTAAGCATGAAACATGGAAAACTGGGTGTACTCATCAAGATCCAGGCAGCTCCAATTTGTATGCCATAGTACCAATCTTTTGCAACACCTTATAAGGGCCATATTACTTTGGTGATAAGTTATTATCCTTCTTGGCTTGCTTGAGGGACATCTGTTTGTATGGTTATAGTCTTAAAAATACCCAATCCCGTACTTCAAAACTTCTTTCACTACGATGTTGATTTGCTTGTTGTTTCATTAGATTTTGTGCCATGGTCAGGTTGTCCTTTAAGATTTGGAGAACTTGTTTTTGATTCTCGATGTAATCTTCCACTGCTTGAACCTTAGATTTTTCTTTTAGAAAAGAAGTGATGACAGGAGGGTGGTATCCATAAAGTGCCATAAATGGTGTCATTTTTGTTGCAGTATGAAAGGAAGTGTTATACCACCATTCTACCAAGGGTAACCATTTGAACCATTGTGTTTGTTTATTAGAGACAAAGCAATGAAGGTATCCTT
>ML778605.1:184802-197384 GCA_009831015.1 Picea engelmannii | reverse complement strand
CCCCCCCCAACATTGGATTGTTCACTAGATATATGAACGCATAATGGTATGTATACATATTGAAGTGGGATCCCAACAAATAATGTCTGAACTTCTGAAAGGAATATGCCATTTCCAATCCTTCCCTTTTTGTCGTTGTGTAATTTTTCTAAGCAGTCGACAACTTCCTTCTAGAAAAACCGATCGGATGATCTAATTCTCCCTCTCCAGGCTGCACTAACACTATGTCAAGTGCTATAAATGATGCGTCCACATGGATGTGAAACTATTTCTACTAATCTAGGAATACCAAAATGGGAGGGCTTACTAACTTATGTTTCAATACATCCATACCCTTCTGGCAGTCTTCACTCCACTGAAACTTTGCTTCTTTCTTCAATAACTTCTCTATTGGGTTGTAATCTACGCATAGACTTTAATTAATTTCCAGTAGTAACCTATAAGACCCAACATTGTTCTCAATTGTTGCACTAATTTTGGTGGTGGAAAATTAACAATCACTATGATCTTGGTCAGATCAGCTAACAAACCTTTCTTGCATACCACATGTCCTATAAGTATCCCAAACGGTGCACAAACAATACATTTCCTCAAATTTAATGAAATATGATAATGTCTACATCTATCAAGAATCAACCTTAGAGTTTCTATGTGATCTTTCAACAAGATAAAGACAGTCCAATCATCTAGGTACACTTCAATAAACTGATGAATACACTCCTTAAACATTGCAAAAACCACTCTATAAAACATATTAGGTGCATTCTTTAATCCAAACGAAATCACTGTGTACTGGTAGCTTCCCCATTCCATTGCAAATATCATCTTATGTCGATATTTTGGCGCAATCTTTATCTAATGGTATCCTAAAAATCCATTGGTGAACGAGTAGGCCTCCTTTCCTCCTACTTTTTCCACTACTTCATCCATAAAGGGGGTCGGGAACAGGTCATGTACGCATGCATCATTCAACTTTCTTAAGTCTACACAAATTCTAATACCCCCCCATCTTATTATATTGAACCACCATCAGACTTATCCATTCAAATTATTTGATGGGTTCAACTATACCAGTTTCTATGATATTTTCAAGTTCTTCTTTCACATTTTCCTTATACTTAGGATTTAATCTGTAAGGTCTTTGTCTTATTGGCTTAACGTCTAGTTTCAAGGGGATCTTCATCTCTCCCAATTCTCCAGCTATTCCCTTAATCTCTAAAAAGGTGGTTGGAAAAATATCTTGGTACTGGCAGTAGGTATGCAATCTTGGTACGGTCTCATCATTCCAATAATCCCCAATGTTTGAAAATTTTGGCTTCTCCTCCATGCCAATGTTCACTTTTTGCACTCTTAAGGGCTTTGGATATGTGACAGATTCAAGTGTTGGACCTACAATGTCACGCTCCCCTTCAATTTATGATACGTGTACATTTCTTAGGTATTCTTCTTCTTTTCCATCCTCGATAATGTTATAAAATTCCAACAATTCATGAGTTGTCGTAGACTCTCTATGAACACTACATGTAGGTACTATTCCTACTTTTCCTTCTTCTATAAACATTTTTCCTCAAGTAACTTGTAATACGGCATCAACTAAAGGTGACTCAGCTTCAAAATTAAATGTTACCTTAAATTTTTGGATGAGCTCTTCCCAGTTCCTCATTCCTCTGTGCACTTCTATCTTTAAATACTAGTTCCTGGGAACCGTCTCTAGCATATGTATGAACCTATGCATCCATTCTTTCTTTGGAACTTGCTTCCAATTTGTAATACATCATGCCACGTGGTCTTCCGGATCACTCATGCCTATATAATTGGGAATAATGTTCTATGTTTCAAACTTGATTTTCATCATCCTTTTGCAATGTTGCCAATCCTTTGTCCCTTCCTTGTGAGTTTCCCACCATATCATTGGGGTATCTCTTAGTGCAACATCTAATGCTAATAAACTTCATTTTTCAGGTATCTGTATCTTGAATTCATTGAAAAAAGAACCTACCTCAGTTAATCCTTCAAACTTTGGCACATCGTGTACCTCTGTTCCAATCTAGCGTAATGAGTGAGTAATGTGTGTGCACCTTTTGGTCGAAACTTCATGCAACTTGTGTCGCCATTGTTCAAGTATTTCCTTTGAGTCTGATGCACAAGAGCTTATTCTTCTCCAACTAAGCACACCATCTGCAGTGGGGTTGATGTAGTCATCCATGCATGTTGTCATATTATATAAGTTATCAATTTTCCTTCTCACAGGCCCCACATATCTTCTTTTCTCCATAGGATCTAATGGTACAGTGACCTTTAAGTCTTCTCCTTCAAAAATAATTTCTCTTTTTTTCAGGTTGATGATTTCTTGATTATCTAAGGCCCAATCCTGTCCAAACAAAGTTGGGTATGAATTTTATCCACAATCTCTATGACTTCAAATTCAACTACACTCTGCACTTTGTCTACGTTCACAGGTACTCCTACCAATCTCCTGACGATATTATACTATGATGTTTATCCAAATTCAACTAGACAATTGACCAAAGTAACTTCAGTTTCCCCATCATCTCCCATGTCAATCTTGTAAGAACATTGACATCTGATCCTAAGTCCAAGATGACATTATCCATGTCATATTCTCATATTTTCACACTTAATATGAACTCTTTAATTTCCCTATTCTTGCACAGGACTTGGTTCACTTGTTTATGTATCGTAGGTACTTCTCTATCTTGGGTACACTGATCAATCATTCTACGCAGTGTATTCAATGTTGTCTCGTCCTGCATCAATTCTAAATAGATTTTTAGAAAGTTTGTCAAAGTGTTTACCTTCTCGATTGGACTATGTGGAATAGTGCAATCATAAACCATAGACATATTGTACACTAGTGGTGTCTTTGATGTTGAATTTATCCATTCTGGTCCCAATATCTCCTTCCTTGCTTGCTGATAAGTTTCCATTTCTTGTTGTGGATTGAATTTTGGCATGGGCTCTTCTGCTTTCCTTATCCATTGTTCCACTCCCTCAACCTCTACCAAAATATCCACGTCCACTCTGATTAAATCCTCTTGGAGTGTTTTGCTATGGAATTCCTCCTTCTACTGTGAAATTTTCCTCTTTAATTATGTACACATATGAAGTGCACTCTCTCATCAAGTCGAATGCATGAAATTATTTCTCATCATGTCCTACCAATTTGCAAAATTTATAGAATAAATTTATTGGGGTACTCTGATATTTTTGCAGTAAGGGACAAGAATTCAGATGATGGCCCCATGTCTTACATATCTTGCATTACCCCACTCCTCCTACCAACGGGTTTGGTGCTCCGGTGTCCATATGTTGTGTGAAGGATGGGTAGTCTTCCTTCCTATGGCATTTTGTATTATATTTTATACACCAAACATGTTCGCTCTTCTCCTTCTACTTCGTTATCTTTGATAATTTAATTCTTAGTGAAACCAATTGTGATTGGACCTACACCATACCTACGACGTCTCCTACAAGTGATACTTTCAATTTCATCGTGATTTCCAAAGCTTTAGGCTTCAATGTGACCTTATGATATGTTAACGGACAATGAATGTGTGGCAATAGGCCTGCTATAAACCATTCTTGATGCTTCTTGTTAGGAATATGAAAGGTTAACCTACATGTTACATATTTAAATATCTTATCATAGTCCCACACTATCTCGTTTTGCACTTTCTTAATTTCCTTTAGTTCTGTAATATATTTAGATTTAGATTTAGATTTCAGCCTCCTGAATTCCTTTAACAATGCTTGTCTAATTTATGCCAATGTTCTTCACTGTCTGGCCTGAGTAGTTGTTTGAAAATTCATATACCATAGTAGTGCATGACCCTTGAACATCATGGCCAACTGCATTGTTTTCCTCTCCTTGTCCTAGACATCTTCGTAGTCCATGTTGCAACACATACAAACAAGTGCTTCTCATGGTCCTTTGACCTTGTCCCTTGAAACTCATGCATTCTCAACATATGGTCTATCCATGCCATTGTATTAGGTGTTGTTATTACCCTTGGTGATGTTGATTGACTATGGTTTTTTGTGTTGTTCCCACCATTATGAGTATTTCTCTAAATTCCTCCACTTATTACAATTGTTCTTGAGAAAGTCTTGGTTCCTGCTTCAATCCTTAATGATTCACATGGGATCGTGGGTTTGACGCAGATTTTGATATGATATGGACTTCCTTCTTCTAGGTAGTACTGAGGATCTCTTTATTTCCTTTTCCTTTCTCCGTACGGTGTGATCTGAAGTCCTGGGCAATGGTAACTTTGCTCGAATTATCTATGTTTCTCTCATTTTCTAGCCATAGTCTACTTCTTATTGTATCTAATCCTTTTTCCACAACATAGTACTCCAATCTATCCATATGAGTCAATATCCTTGCTTGGCATCCTCAATCCATCCACTCCCTACTCATCCTTCCCATCTCGTATTGTCCTCCGGTCATCCCCTAGTTCCTCTATGTGTGTGAATGCAATTAGCTATCAGACTCCATATTCATGAAATTCTTATCGCACAATAACATATTTATCTAAGTAGATAATGCATTCAAATATCTTCCGTACGAACCCTTGAAGAATTCCCTCTCCATTACACTATAATATTGGGTACAATCTACTACAAAATTTGTAATATAACCACCCCAATATACTACTCAACCAGAGATCTACTACTATGTGAGAAACCTTATTACTTATCGTATTAAGTTTTCTAATCAGTTCAGGAGTCCAGTTTCTTGGGGATTTAGTTTTGTATCTCCCAATGTTCTCCACTAGCCTTCCTAACCATTTAGTCAAAATAATCACAAATTCACAAAAGAAAATTTCATGTAGATCTATGAAAACATACCTTTGTAACCATTGTTCTTCGTTGAGCCTAGGGTTTCTATTTTTTTCTCTAGAAAAACCTTGCTTCTTCCTCTCTAGCCATTCTTCAATTTATTTTCTATATAGCCTCCAAAACATTCCCCTCAATTACAGTTATTGATCCTGACAATGGAACCATTTGTTGGTGTGCAGGGGGAAGACCTGGGCTCAACCATTAAAATACCAACAAAACCCTTAGATACTGGCCCTTTCAACATCACCTACATAGAAAGTGATGTTGAACTCGAGACATCTAGAGGGGACGTAGGAACTATTGGTTGTGGAGCTTGATTATCTTCCTGATTCTGACGTCTTGTGTTTTTCAGCCGTGTTTATACCCCATGAATACTTTACACCCCATAAGTATGTACACTCTTCCATGTGGGGTCTGAGGGAAATAGGGCCCCTGGTGGGGGTTAGAGGATGAAGCCCCCAAAGGAAAATTTTCCTTGTAAATGTATATTTTAATTTTATTGTAAATATGGACCATTCATTATAAGGTCAAAGATCTAATGGTAGAAATTATGTTAGGGTTTTTTTTTCCTAAAAGGAAACCCTCTTTTATGAGGGAAATGTATTGCAGCTATGCAACATAGCGAATATTGCATTCTGAGATGAGAAACTGTGATAGAAAGAAGAGGAAGTTACAGCGGGTTTTGTTGTAGGTTGTATCCCTTCATATGTTGGATAATAATAAAGGAAGGACCTTGAAATTTCTCTGGTGGACATAGCCCACACTAGGTGAACCACGTAAATCTGTGTCTCTATTGTATTGAGTATATTACTTGTTTTGTTTCCGCATTTGTTTTAATTTATTGCTCTGTGGTCCTGCTTTTCTAACAACTGGTATTAGAGTGAAAGGTAACTCGCAGAAAAAGAGGGTTCCTGGTTTTAGTGGGAGAAATGTCGGAAGATGGAAAGTTTAGGGTCAAGAAATTTAACGGCCAAAACTACCAGTTATAGAAGATGCATATGGAAGATTATTTATATTAGAAGGATCTATTCAACCCATTGGGTGGAGTAGCAAAGAATTTGACGGACATGAAGGATGAAGAATGGAAGATTCTTGACAGAAAGTCTCTAGGAACAATACTGCTGAGCTTGGCAGTGTCGATGGATTTGAATATTTTGAAAGAAAAGACAATGAAGGATCTGATGGACGCATTGTCTAAACTGTATGAAAAACCCTCGGCGTCCAATAAGGTATTTCTAATGAAGATATTATTTAATATGAAGATGTTAGAAGGTGGGTCTGTTGAAGATCATTTAAATGAATTTAATACGGTTACTAATCAACTAAGTTATGTAAAAGTGGACTTTGATGATGAGTTTAGGTCTCTTCTAATCTTGTGCTCATTGCCAAAAAGATGGAACGGCTTGGTCATGGTTGTAAGTAACTCTATCTCTGGTTCAAATAATTTAAAATTTGATGATGTTGTTGGTGTTATCTTTAGTGAGGATATGCAACGGAAAAGCACAGGTGAGACATTAGGTAATACGTTGAACATGGAGAACAGGGGAAGAAAAAAGGATAGAGAAAAGGGCTCAGGGAACCGCGGGAATTCTAGGAAGGGTAGATCCAAATCCATACTTGGAAATATAGTGTGTTAGAATTGTGGGAAGAAAGGACATCTGAAGAAACACTACAGAGCTCCAAAGAAACAAAGAGATGGACAACGAGAGAGAAATCATGAAGCAAATGTAACAGGTGATGTGTTGCAAGATTCTTTGATTCTTTCTGTAGATAATATTTCTGAGACTTGGGTAGTATATTCAGGGGCTTCATTTCATGCCACACTCCATAGGAAACATTTTCTAGATTATGTTCAAGGTGATTTTGGACAAGTTCATTTGGGTGATGATGCACCATGCAAAATTGTTGGAATATGAAAGGTTAAAATATAGCAATGCAATGGAAACCAATGGTTGTTGAAAGAGGTAAGACATGTTACAGATTTAAGAAAAAATCTAATTTCAACAGGGCAGTTGGCAAGTGAAGTTTGTATATCCATATTTACAGATAAGACATGGAAGGTCATCAAAGGATCATTGGTGATAGAAAAAGAAGAGAAAGGAAGTACATTGTATTGATGTACTGGTAATACTGGCTCTTCTATATCTTTAGCCTTTGCAGGAGTAGATACATCACTTTGGAATCATAGGCTAGGACACATAAGTGAGAAGGGAATGTAGATACTTCAAAAAATAAATTTGTTTCCAGATCTTAAACAAATTGATTTGGACTTCTATGAACATTGTGTTTATGGAAAACAAAAGAGATTCAGATTTCTCAGAGTCGGAAAAGAAAAGAAGAATGAAAGGTTAGAGCTTGTGCATATAGATGTATAGGGACCAACTCAGGTATCATCTCTTGGCGGCTCTCATTATTATGTTAGTTTTATTGATGATGCAACTAGAAAAACTTGGGTTTATTGCATTCGACAAAAATTAGATGTTTTTGATACTTTTAAGAAATGGAAAGCTTTAGTTGAGAATGAGACAAAAAAAAATTTGAAGTGTGTCAGATCAGATAATGGAGGTGAATATTGTAGCAAGGAGTTTGATGATTACTGTTCATACCATGGAATTCGTAGAGAGAAGATAGTTCCAAGAACACCACAAGAAAATGGTGTGTCGGAAAGGATGAACAGGAAAATCATGGAGCGTGCAAGGAGTATGAGGTTGCATGCCAATTTTCCCTTACAGTTCTAGGAAGATGTTGTAGATATTGTTGTTTACTTAATAAACAAAGGACCTTCAATCTCTTTGGATGGTAGAATTCCAGAGGAGGAATGGACAGAAAAAAAGGTAAACTATTCTTTTTTGAAAACTTTCAGTTGTGAAGCATTTGTCAATATTGATAAAGAAAATAGAACAAAGCTTGATTATAAATCCAAGAAGTGTACCTTTATTGGATACGGTGTTAATGATTTTGGTTATCGCTTATGGGATTATGAAAATAACAAAATCATTAGGAGTAGAGATGTCATATTCAATGAGAAGATCATGTACAAAAATCAATTGCAGGGAAAGAAACAATGAAGAAGAAAAACAAGAATACACAGTGCTTGATGAGATCATTGAAAAATAAATTCCAAAGGAACCTGAAAATCAAAATGTACAGCAACAAGAGTAGCAGGTACCTCAAAAACCTGCAAGTGTTGTTAGAAGATCTACCAGGTTAAGTATACCCCCTGAATTATACTCTCCTTCATTGTATTATTTATTGTTGACTGATTCTGGTGAACCAGAATGTTATGAAGAGGAAATGTAGGTAAACACCAAAAATAAGTGGGAGAAATGCATGAAAGATGAAATGGATTCCTTGGAAAATAACCAAACTTATGACTTGGTTTAGTTTCTTGCGGGAAAAAGAGCATTGCAGAATAAATGGGTTTACAAGTTTAAGGAAGAATATGGAGGAGAAAAGTGGTACAAGGATAGACTTGTTGTAAAGGTGTTTGCACAAAATAAAGGTATAGATTTTGATGAAATATTTTCTCCTGTTGTTAAAATAACTTCAATTAGGACTATTTTAAGTCCTGTTGCGGTAAAAGATTTGCATATTGAACAGTTAGATGTAAAAACAACTTTTCTCCACGGGGATTTGGAGGAAGATATTTATATGCAGCAACCACAGGGGTATGAGGTAAAAGGGGAGGAGAATTTGGTATGCAGGATGAAGAAGAGCTTGTATGGACTAAAGAAATCTCCAAGGATATGATATTTAAAGTTTGACAGGTTTATGACAGAACAGGGTTATAGTAGATGTCATTCTGATCACTGTGTTTATTTTAAAAGGCTAGAAAATGGAAGCTATATTCTCTTGTTATTGTATGTAGATGATGTTAAGACCTAATATTGGATCATTTCCCCTTAATTGGGGCATATTATATTAGTAATGTTATTTTATTTATGTCGGATTTAGGCCATTAGTTGTAATTATACCTCCTAGTCTCATATATACACCAAGGAGATATTTTCATTTTGAATCATCTGATACTTGAACATTTAAGTGGGGTAAAAGGAGGTTGCCCCTTCGAAGAGGCTTATTATCTGAAATTATCTCTTTTTCAAGGAGTTGAGTACTTTTTCTGAGGTTTTTCTATGCTATATTGATATTTGGTTCTTAACATATGGTATCATAGCTCAAGGTCTTGGGGTTTCATTGCTACATCTGAGACACCTTGGAATTTTCGCTACAATTTTTTTTTCTACAATGTTTCAGAAGGAACGGCTTGTAGGATATTTATTAGACATATCAAGGTACGTTGGTTTCAAAATTCAGCTCCTGAGGCCTGATACTTTCGGAGATACATCCTGTACAAGATAGGGTTCTGGAATCATCCTGAACTGAGTCATTGCGGAATTTTCGCTATAAAAATGTTTATGTAACGTTTCAGACCCTGAAATCTAGAGGATATTTACAAAAATTAGTAAGGTATCTGTGGTAAACATTTCAACTTCTGGGTCATCTTAAATTTGTAGATACACCCTGTGTAAGATAGGGTATCTGACTAGTCCTATTGACTAGTCTCAAGAAGGTGTTCTAGGTAAAACAATCATAACTTCTTCCTAGAGTATACAAATTGAGTGGGAATAGTTTCATTGGATCTTGGAAGTTACCGTAAATTCCACTTGGCACATCCAATTTTGATCAGACCTGTGGCATTGCAGAGAATAAATATCAGAGAACTACATAAAAGAAAGTTTCATACTCAGAAGGGCTGAAACTTGGGAGATACAATAGAAGAAATATTGTCTAGTAGAACCACCTCAAAATCAAGGATCAAAAGTGATACTTGGCCAACATGCCACCAAAAAAGGGAACTTCTACACCAAATAAGCCTCCAAAAAATCCTACTTGGACTCTTGATGAAGGTGAATAAATGCGTAGGAACATAAATGAACTACAAAAAAAGATGGATTCAATGGAAGCTAAGTTGGATACTAAGATGGATGGATTAAAATGGGAGATCATGGAAGTATTGAAAAGTTTTGTAACAGAGAAGACACCAAAACATGAAAATGCATCCCATGAAATTCATGATGAGGACACAAGGAAGGTGAATCAAGAATGGAGAAACTCCAACTTTGGTTTGAAGACCAACCACGTCCCTAAGATTGATATGAGGAAGTTTGGTGGGAAGGACCCAATCACATGGACACTTCAGATAGAGCAATTATTTGATCTCCATAATGTGCCACATACACAAAAGGTACGAATTGCTTCTTTATATTTAGAACCTAATCAATGTGTATGGTATCGATGGCTTTGTTCTCAAAAATCACTCATCACTTGGACAATTTTCACAGAATAAATGATAGCGCACTATGAGGATACAAGGAGCAATACCTTCTTTAGCCAATTGATAAATCTCAAGCAAAAGGGCTCAGTTACCGAGCACATTGAGAACTTCTAAAGATTGAATATAAAGGTAACCGATATTCTAGATGACCACTTGATTGATGTATTCATAGGAACTTTAAAGGATAACATTCAACATGAGGTTCTCCTTTGGGAACCCAAATAATTGGAGAATTCATTTAAGGTGGCAAGAAATGTTGAAAGTAAAAATATGGCTATGGCTACTAGAAGGACCAATCCTAACATATATAGAGAGAACAATGCTCCTTCTTCTAAAACACCTCAACCTACAAGGTTGACACCTCAACAATTGGAGGAAAGAAAAGCAAAAGGTTTATGCTTTAATTGTGACATCAAGTACAATAAGGGACATAAGTGTGGTGAGAATAAATTATTCTACATAGATTGTAAAAAGGAAGAATAACAATAACAAGAACCATCTCAAGATGAAAACGTAGAAGAAATTTCGTCTGAAGAGTTGACTGCCACAACATTGTGTAATGCATTGGCTGGAATTAGCACTCCTAAAACCCTCAAGATCAAAGGATACATCAAAAAGAAAAAGGTAATAGTCCTAATTGATTCTGGCAATACTCATAATTTCATTCACTATAAATTAGCCAAAGATCTCAATTTCTTTGTATATCTAGTGCCAGAGTTTCAAGTAATGACTGCAGATGGAGGAACTATCAATTGCTCAGTAAAATGAAATAAGATCAATCTTACTATGGGGGAATATGTAATGAATAGTCCAATGATTTCTTTACCCATGGGTGGTGCAGATGTTGTACTAGGAATCCAATGGTTACAATTATTAGGAACAATGGATTTTAATTTTCAAGAACTTTTCATGAAGTTTTTATTGGAAGGAAAAGAAATTGAGTTAAGAGGTATCACAGGGAAACCCAGTAAGGTGATAAGTTCTAACGGCATGACAAAATTATTGAAAAAGGGGAATCAAGGCGTTATTGCACAACTATGCTCACTAGATGTTCAAACATATAAGACATCTATTCCTCAAGATCTCCAAAGTATCATTGATAAGCATTCCAAAGTATTTGAAGATATTCCCAAAGGTATTCCACCCACTCGAAATCATGATCATGAAATTCACCTAATTCCTGGCAGTGTTCCTCCTAACATCAAGCCATACAGATACCCTTGCACCCAGAAGAGTGAAATTAAGCACATGGTTGAAGAAATGTTAGAGGCTGACATTATTAGACCTAGCCAAAGTTCTTACTCTGCACCAGTGGTAATGGTATTCAAGAAATATAGCTCATGGCGTATGTGTCCAGATTATAAAGAGCTCAACAAGATCATTATTAAAGATAAGTTTCCCATTCTCGTCATTGATGAATTGTTAGATGAACTACATGGAGCAATCTATTTCACAAAATTGGATATCTGTTCAGGGTATCATCAGATCAGAATGAAGGAAGAAGATATCCCAAAAAAATCATTCCGAACTCATGAAGGCCATTATGAATTTTTGGTCATGCCTTTTGGCCTTACAAATGCACCTTCCACATTCCAAGGGTTGATGAATTCCATTTTCAAGACCTTCCTTCAAAAATTTGTGTTAGTATTTTTTGATGATATACTAATCTATAGCAAGTCTTGGGAGGATCATGTGTGACATGTTGACAAGGTGCTACAACTACTAAAGGATAAACAACTATATGCCAAAACCATCCAAATGTTTCTTTGGAGTAAAGGAGGTAGAGTATTTAGGTCATATTGTATCTCATGAAGGTGTCAAGTTAGACCCTAACAATATTAAGTCCATGATGGACTAGCCGATTCCCAAAACATTAAAGAATCAAGTAGAGGATTTTTGGGTTTGACAGGTTACTACCGCAAGTTTGTTCAGAACTATGAAATAACAGCAGCACCTTTGACAACACTAACTAAGAAGGATGTATTTTCATGGACTCTAGAGGCAACTAAAGCTTTTGAACAACTTAAAGAGGTGATGTGTAAAGCTCCTATCTTCACCACTCCAGACTTCACAAAAACCTTTAATGTGGAATGTGATGCCTCAGGAAATGGAATTGGTGTTGTCCTAATGCAAGAAGGAAGGCCCTGGGCTTTTGAAAGTTGACCACTCAAGGGAAAGGACTTACACAAACCCATTTATGAGAAATAAATGATGGAAATACTACATGCATTGAAGAAATCACGTCCTTACCTAATAGGTAGGCACTTCAAGGACAAAACAGATCATGATAGTCTTAAATACTTCTTGGAACAAAGACTATCTTCAGAAGAACAACAAAAATGGGTAACCAAGATATTGGGTTATGATTTTGAAATCATCTATAAAAA